>SNQJ01S0143996.1:0-24355 GCA_010110895.2 Picea sitchensis
GAATCAGGCAAGGCTAGTCGATAGGCCATGGGTCTCTTTCTCTCCACAATCTCGAAAGGGCCCACGAACCTAGGAGAAATTTTATCTCCCTTCCCAAACTTGATTGAACTCTTATGTAGTTTAACCCGCAAGAAGACTCGATCATCAACATCGTAACTACGGTCGACACGGTGCGCATCGGCATAACTCTTCTGTCAATCCTACGCTTCTTTAATTCTTTGTCTTGTTGTTTGCATTTTCTCTTCCATTTATTGGATCACTTCTGGTCCCACCAGGACCCTATCCTCAAGTCGATCCCAACTCAAAGGCATCTGACACGGTCGCCCGTAAAGAAACTCGAAAGGCGCCATCTTAATGGTGCTCTCGTAACTGTTGTTGTAAGCGAACTCCACTAGTGGCAAGAATTCTTCCCAACGCTTTTGTTGGTCCATCACGTACATGCGCAACATGTCCTCCAAGGTCTGGTTCATTTGTTTGATCTGCCCGTCAGTCTCCAGGTGATACGCAGTATTAAAGTTAAGTTGAGTTCCCAAGGCCTCTTGGAAACTCATCCAAAATCGTCCAGTAACACCGATCCTCGATCGGATATAATCCTCTTAGGCACGCCATGTAGCCTCACAATCTCACTGATGAAAACTCTAGCTATGTCAAGTGCCTGATACGTCGTATGCACAGGAAAAAAGTGAGCACTCTTCATCAGAGTGTCTACTACTACGAAAATCGAGTCATGTCTCCTTGCCGTCAGTGGCAATCCAACAATAAAATCCATCGAAATAACCTCCCATTTTGATTCTAGAATAGCATGTGGTTGTAGTAATCTTGCTCGGTGTCTATGTTCAACATTTACCTGCTGACATTCTAGACATCTTGCCACATAGTTGACTATGTCTGCCTTCATTCCCTTCCAGAAGAATAAGGGTTTAAGGTCTGCCCTCATCTTCGTGACTCCCGTGTGAGCCATGTAAACTGCTCTATAAGCCTCGCTTAGGATCATCATCCTCAACTCGTCGTTCGGCGGTACGTAGATCCGACTTTTAAACCTCAATAAACCATCGCTATCAAATGAAAATCCTTCAAATCGTGGTACCGTCATTGTGTTTTGTCCGATAAAACCCTCAACCTCTTTGTACCAGTCATCGTCACGCTGTAAAATTACAATATTTTCATGTAGATTCGTCTGAAGACGCAACACCAAAAAGATGCGTGGTCTCCACTCAATGCATTCACCACTCGGTTCACTATTCCTTTTATGTATGTAATCTCGAAGTCGTACTCGCTAAGAAATTCCGACCAACGTCATTGTCACGTGTTCAGGTCGCTTTACGTAAAGATGTGTTGTAGTCCACAGTGGTCAATCTTTAGTTCAAAATTTCATCCAACAAGGTAGTGTCTCCAAACCTTCAAGGCATATACAATGGCTAACAACTCCAAATCGTGTGTCACGTAGTTCTTCTCATGCCTTTTCAGTTTCCTCGAAATGTAAGCGATCACTCGTCTGTCTTGCATCAAGACCCCGCCTAAGCCTTCCTTGGATGCATCAGTGCATACCAAGAAGTCCACGTACATGTCAGGGACCTTTAGTATCGATGTTGTTGTCAACAACTCCTGAGCCTCCGAAATGCTTCCGTGCATTTATCGGTCCAAACAAACTTCTTGTTCTTCTTCTGCAACTCAGTGATCGGATTTGCTATCTTCGAAAAGCCCTCGACGAACTGTCGATAGTGTCCTGCTAAACCCATGAAGCTACGCACTTCCGAGACATTTGTCGGCGTAGGCCATTCCATAATAGCCTCGACCTTGGTTGGATCCACGGCGATGCCTTCGCTGAAGATGACATGCCCTAAGTAATGAATCTTCGATTGATAAAAAGAGCATTTGGACAACTTCCCATACAATTTGTGCTCTCGCAAACACTGTATTACCAAGCGCAAGTGCTCATCATGCTCCTCCATCGTCCGAGAGTAAATCAAAATATCGTTAATGAATACTTGGATGAACTTGTCCAAGTACTTGCGGAACACCCCGTTCATCAAACTCATAAATACCCCTAGGGCGTTTGTCAGTCCAAACGGTAAAACAGTAAACTCGTAGTGTCCAAACCTCGTCTTAAAGGCTGTCTTAGGGACGTCATCTTCCTTAATCTGTAACCGGTGGTATCCTAATCACAAGTCAATCTTTGAGAACACCGTTGTGCCCTTCATTTGATCGAACATATCATCAATCCTCGGCAACGGATACTGATTTTTTATCATTTCCTTGTTCAATTGACGGTAGTCAATGCAGAGCCTCCATGACCCATCCTTCTTTCGTATGAAAATAATAGGCGCACCCCACGGTGACACGCTTGGACGTATCAGTCTCAGGTCTAGCAACTCCTTCAGTTGCATTTTCAACTCTTGTAACTCCGGGGTCGACATCCGATAAGGTGTTCTTCCTATCAGTTCAGTCCCCAGTTTTAGGTCTATGGTAAACTCCAAATCCCTCTCTAGCGGCATCCCAGGTAACTCCTATGGAAATATGTCTGCAAACTCTCTCACCACCGGAAGGTGTTTTAAACCCTCCACTAATCCCTTCTCGTTTAACGCAAGGATCGCATAAAGCTTGCACCCCTTGTGCATGCTCTTCCGTAGCTGTAAGGAAGAGATGAACCTTAGGGAAACTCCTTGGTTCCATCCTACAATCACACGTCTCTGTCCCTTGTCATCGACCAAGCTCAACCGTTTCGTCTTATAGTTGAGTATCACCTCATGTGATTCCAACCAGTCCATACCAATCACGACATCATAAGATCCTAGAATCATGACATACAGGTTGGCCCTTGTGAAAAACTCTCCCAGGTTAAGGACACAGCCCGTAACCTTTCCTCCAACCTTTTGTTTGGCTTCTGAAGCCATCTCTACGAAGCTAAACTTGTCATGTTCGACTGCCTTTACCTTAATCCTTTTTAGTGTTGCACCAGAAATGAAACTCTCGGTAGCACCGGGATCTATCAAAATACTAAGGGTCTGGTTAGCGACCATACCTATCGTCTCAAGCACAATCGACTGATGCTCTGCTTGGTGGTTATTCACCACTGCATGAATCCAATGGGCCTTGCCCATATCTCCCACGGTAGTGGGTCCGGCTGATCTGGATGCTCTAGTCCTCTCCACCGGGCAGTCACGCTAATAGTGTGGCTCCCCACACATCCAACACCCCTTCTTCGGCCCAGTAGTCCTGGTACCCGAAGTAGAAGATGACGACCCACCAGCCTGGAATCCTGGTCTGTTCTGCTGAACAGGCCTAAACTATTGTTGTTGCAGTCGACGTTGCTGCTGATGTTGTGGTTCTCGATAAGGTGTCCGTTGTTGAGGCGTCGTTCGTCGAGGTGTAGTGAAAGTGGATCTCCTCTAGAAACCGCGATATCCCGGTGTATGTCTGGCTGGTGTGTGATGTTGCTGTGCTCCAGATGACACATGCCTTGCTGGTCTCGCTGGAGTCTTGGTCTGACCCCCGCTGATAAGCTCCTCCTCTACTATGAGGGCCTTCTGGACGGCATCATGCAAGGTTTGAGGCATCAAAATCCTGACCTTTGCACGTATGATGTTGTTAAGGCCGAACACGAACCTGTTGACCTTAAGTTTCTCAGTGTTAAGGTGCAGAGCATACCAGAGCATCTCCATAAAATGGGCCTCGTACTCAGGCACCGTACGGCCGCCCTGTCGTAAGGCGTTGAACTCATTGAGCTGATGTTTAATGAAGTCCTCTAAAAGGTACCTCTCTCGGAACCGTTGCTCGAACAGTTCCTATGACACGTCTTTGATGGCCACGTTCAGCTATGGTAGGAGCATCTTCCACCATAGAAGAGCGCTCCCCTTCAGTTGAAAGACCGCCATGCGAAGATTCATGTTGGAGATATAATTGCGAAGTGCGAAGCACATCGCCATGTTCTCCAACTATGCCTCGGTGGCTGAGTCGTCTGGGGCACCAAAGAACTCGGGAAATTTGACCTTCTCGAGTTCAGAGTGAATTCTACTAGTATCGACCGGAGCGCGCGGTGGAACCTCAGTGGGTACTGGCACCCTGGTCTCATCTCTATCCAAACGGTTGATCAGTGCCTCGGACATGCGCTGAAAAGATCTCATCATTCCGACCACATCACCAATTGTTATATTCTCATGTCCGAGAACTTGCTCGTCTCCCTGGGGGTTAGACCCCTCAGGCGTGGATGCTACTGGAGGCGTCGTGCCTCTTCCCCTAGCACCCCGTCATCTGCCTCCGCGGTGTCCTCTAACCATGATTACCTGCATGAATACAAGTCAAATCGATTAGCAACAGTATAATCAAATCATATCAATGAAAGTCATAGCGATCCCAAGTCGCGGGTTGAACCCGCTCTGATACCACATGTATCGTCCCCATCGTTACGCCAACAAGCGGAGCAATTTTTTTATTTTTATTTTTAATTTTAGGAGATAAGAAGCAAGAAGGCGATGCCAAAAACAGTTTAACCTCACCACTGATGACGAACGAAAGCACGCCGTCTAGGCAACAAGTTACAATGACACCACACACATGCATAAGACAACTGGTGAAACATGCACAAAATAGCAAGGAGGACGACTACCCGCCTGACACAACACGACCACGCCTACAATCTAAGGGAAAACATCCCCACCCCACCATCATGGCCTACATGAACAAGGACTAGAACCTCAAGGCATGCGGACCTAACGCCTGAAGGCGTTCGGCCCTTGCGCCAAGAGTAACTTGTGCGCTCGAAAACACTCACACAAAAGCACCTACTATGACCAAGATCTCGTTTGCCGCTATTCCCCAGGGCGTGCCATTATCCCCTCATCAGGAATCATGTTGTTTCCAGGTGTCAGATGCGTAAATAACCTTGGCGCAACGCATCCTAGCTGGACCAACGAACTCAAGATGAATCCAACGCGCGAAGGGCCGAAATAAATGACATAAAGACTACGCCTATGCCCCCAAGCAACAGGTAGGCAAGAAGCATGGAGACACCACTCAACAGATGCACAATCCAATAAATGATGTGACGACATCCAAGAAGTCCTAATGTTAAGTAAGAGGTCTAGGCGTGAAGGGTAAACTATTGTAAGGTTACCAAGGACATAAATTTTAGAAAGGGTGAACTAAAACATAACTCAACAATCAACATGCTAGCCTGCATGGTATGTGTCTATTAAAGTAAGTGCACCACTCAACCCTTAAAAGTGATCACACTCTGCTTCATTATCTAAGCGATAAGTTGTCCTAAATGACGAGTCCTAAAATCAACAAGTGTGAAGAAAAATTATCCCTTAAATCTTTGAGTACACCTTGACTTAATCTAAGGTGATTATTCACAATACCTATTCAAGTTGATACGTTAATTGGGTGATTATTGGAAAAATTGGTCATCACTAAAGGGGTTGGTTTTCAACCATGTAATTATTATTTAAATTACCCTAAACTACTTTAATAAAATATATGCCTACCTTAGATAGTGATATCATAATTTCATATATGTTGAGTTTCCAATCTACAAAACTACACAATTGCTACGAGTAGGAATGACAAGGATATTATGAGAAAAAGATCAATAATCTCATCTAGTAGAAGTTCACATTGAGTAAGATCAAGAACAAAAGAGATACAATATCATGCTAATTAATATGTGATTAGAAAGATATAATCTAACCATACAAAGTGTGTTAATGAATTAAATAACTAACTCCATAACCATCAACACAAATAAAACAATAATACGCAAAGAATAATTTCTAATCAAATTGGGAACCGAACACTAGAGAACTTCTAAGTGTACATGTATCAATAGAACAAAGAATTAAGCCACAAGGAAAGGTGGTGATTAGAAGTGATGGGGTATTATTATGAATTAGGTAAGGAGAATGATTTTAAAGAGCTAATTCTTGCAAAATTTAATAATCAAACGCAGTCATCCACCACAGCCACCAAATCTCTATCAGTTATTAATGTGCATGTGGGCAGCCATAAATTGGTACACACACTTACCAATTACAATGTAACTGCCAAAATTAACACCATCAGCAAATGGAAACGCAGGAGAAATCAATGACAAGGAAACACAGGTATTAAGCAACGAATGGCAATCCTGAAAAAGAAAACAAACGCCAGTTTTATCTAAGGGCCAATCGCTAGGTATCTAGGGAAATTCACAGTAATAACCCAAGGCACACTCTAAAAGGGCTACTCGTGGTCATTAACAATAAAACGCAGTCGGCTTTAACGACATTTTGAGGTAATGAAGTTGTGCAACGGTAAGGATTTAAGTCTGTGTATAGTGAAAATCAGGTAATAAATAATCAGTAAGCAAAGAGGTTGGGGCGACCTGTCAAACTCGCTGGCCAAGTAGAGAAGAACGTAGGCCCCAATGGGTCAACAAGACGTGGAGCAGGTAACCACTGAGTCGGACTCCTGTGACGCTTCAAGGCAAAAAAAACTTATTTGCAAAAGACTCTAGAAGTCCCTCCCCTCTTAAACGATGCGATCGATGGATCTGTATCAGATCTTTATCATTAAATAATATCATAAACAGGTCGCAGTACCATATCATTGTCCATAAGTCAATTCCAGGCAATTATGTGAACAGAGAAGGCCAGGGCACATGGAGAGGATTGTCATCAATGCTAGAACTGACACCAACGAGTCTACACAGGATTCTAGGGGAAGATCATTGGTTGAGTATTTGTTTCATATTTAAAATGAAAATTTATAGTCCCAGAGTCCATAAGACCGGAATCCAAGATCAGGGGACCCCATACAGACAAGTAAAACGTAAAATGTACTTTCTAAACTTGATTTATGATATATACTTCTTAAATTTTAATTTAAGCTATAACGCCTTTAGCTTGTTCAACCAATCCAATAACAATAAAAATTCCCCACGCTGAGGAGATCCCACACAGACAACCACGGCAGGTAAGATTTGATAGTACCATATTAACAACATTCACCTCCACGGGGTCACGTAACCACACGGAATTTCAATAACAGAAAGGTTCCTTGCACATTTACAGACCTGCTAAGAATATTATTATAATCCTTTAACTTTGACCCTGGCTGCTCTTATCGGTATATTCAACATTCAGACATATCAACAAATTTTTAAATCATATTGCGTAGAAGAATTAATTAGAAAATTTGTATTAGAAAAAGAACATGAAACGGACAAGACGTATTACCTTTAACTAAAGCATATAGATACAACAGACCCAACCAAACAAATTAGATAGGGTTAAAACTTATCCATCTATACACATCATAGATTTGTAAATATCCAAGAATAATAATAAAAAAAAAAATGTAGGGTTAAAATCGTTCTTCCAGTGCAAATGCAGAGTTATAAATTCATCTAAGAGAAATGCAGGGTTACAATTTTCCTTCAAAACAAATGCATTAGGGCACATGGCGAACCATCTACCAAGGACAACCTTAGAGGTGAAAACAACACAGGGAAATTCCAGCAAGGTATAAAAACACACAGTGGAAGGAAAGGCTACGCCAACAACAAAATTTCAGGGTTAATGAAACACATCAAGGCGCAAGATAATCATTCAGCCAAAGACAAATAATCGGAGGTAGACGGCTAATAGGTGCATCCTTCGCTCATCATCCTTGCACAAAAAAGCAGGGCGTTGAGATCCATAGGTATTTTAATGCTAAGGCGACGACCGTAGATCAGGCTCCTGGCCGACTGCTCAGGCAAGGACTGGCGAGCTAGGGACGAAAGACAAAACAATCACATGGGTCACAGTCAAACACCACAGGGCTATCAAGTCATGCGGGGAACGAAGGCCATGGGAGTCAACAATCATCGAGCTAGGCTAATAAAAGTTTCAGTCATCAAATTTTAAAAATAAATTAGTTTACTTCTCCATTAAATACGCAGATAAAATCATAAGTCCTAATACAATCTATCAAACACAAATGAAGAGAGCGCACCATTGCCTGATCGCTCGCTCTGAATGACGTCCCACGCGCTCCATGCAACTTCCGCTTGTCAACCGACGAGACTTCACCGGTACCTCCCAGCCAATGCTAGGGGTACTCTTCTTCCCCCTTAGCCCCCCGAGCCGCAAAGGGGCCATGCACAGACCATCCAGATATTTCGACTAGCTCCCAACTCGCCTCGCAAGGCCGAGCTACCACTCCTCACCGAGCTGAGTATCCCAACTCCCACAAGTTAAATCAGTCAAGTAGATATTTCTGCAGCATAACGTTACGCAAACCGAAGATCCCCCTTTTCATCCTTCTCCTTCCTTCATTATATAGAGTTTCGAACTTCCTTTCTTTCCTAAAATCTCATTTAATTAAAGTTTAAAAATAAATTCCTAAAAATTCCTCTCCATACAAGTGTCCCCCATCCCCTACATTCCTCCATAAATTAATTTCTTTAGTTAATTAATTATCTTTATTTCCCTCACCCACCTAGAGTTACTCCTAGAATCACTCCTAGGTGTCCCCAAAATCTCTTACAGGTTTTAATGGCTTTCCCTATTATTAAATTGCTAGTTCAGTTTAAATTAGAAATTATTAAATCAAGGTCTACTTTAAATTAGAAAGCTCTTAAATGGTAGATACCTTACTAACTTGACTTCCGCTTTTCCCTTTATGTCTCCCCTTTTCCTTTTATGTTTACCTCCCTTCCTAGTTTACTAATATTTTAGATTTTCCTTCCCCTTTTTATTTAGACCTCAAAAAGGCAGGTGTGGAAATTAAACCCTTTTCCTTTCTCTCATTAAATTAATATATTTTAAATTCTCATCATAAAATAATAAACAATTAATTCCCTTTAAATTTTAATCCAACAGATTTTTATTTTTATTTTGAAACACTATCTTCTACCCCTTCGCTTTACAAGATTAACGGCTGGGTCATAATTATTATTTATGTATTTTTATTTTATTAATATTATTGTTTTATTTTTTATAGAGAGATAAAATTTTACCACTCAGTATTAGCTTAGACTTAAACCTTAAATTTTCGTGTTGGGCTTACATTTTATTAGGGGAAAAGTTTTTTTAAATTCTTATCACTCTGATCATCCTAAGGTTGTCTAGGTTCATTCATCTATCATCAACACCGCGACATGCCCTTCGACACTCTAGGTGCTCCAAGGGTGCCACTCTAACTGTCTTCCCTTTGCGCCGACGCGTTCTTCAGATCTAATTCACGCGGCTCTAAGGGTTTCATTCACCTCTTGACCTAATTTGGTAGACGTCAAACCCCTCAAATCAAAACTTCGCCTGAACTTGTGGGAGACTAAGGACCTCTATGGAATAAGGACCCCGCCTTATTACACACTCCTTAGAATCATCGTTGAGATCAAGCCGCAGTCAGCTCTCACTACATCGCGGGTCCTCTCAAACTAGGTAAACATTAACCTACGCTTCAACCATGGCGGGAGTGCTAGTACAAAGCTGTGGCAAGGTCAAGGTCCATACCTTCCTCAAATATCTCTCGTAGTCGTATGCGGACTTTACTCCACATGTGTGAGTCCGGCCTAAGCTATCGTCAACCGCATCATCAACAAATCATGTCAATATATCCATATCATGTCATCTAATCGCATGCACTAATATCACAAGTATCAATAATCAAACCCAATGGTACACTCCCTCGACTATCCGGAGTCCATGGGTTCCATCGATGCCTCTACAACCTCAAGGTCCAATCCCCGCACACTCGCAGAAAACCGGAAATAATAGCACCTATCTATGTCAATGTAGTAAAACAACATGTCATCAACCCATAACGCCTCATAATCAAAATCAAAAGTTTTATTAGCATAATAACCCGGATCACTTGAAATCAAGTGTCCTCAAATAATAAGTTCACCAAGGTGCCGTAGCAGGATGTTAAGCAATTCTAAATCAAAAGCAGAAGAACATGAACATCACTACATCACTTGAGGTTGGTACTACAAGTATTAAGGGAACATCAACTTTATGCCAAGCTAAACAAGTGTTCTTTTTACCAAGAACGGAACCATTATTTGGGGCACATTATTTTAGAACAATGTATAGTCGTAGATCTAGAGAAAATTGAAGCCATTAGAGGATGACCAACACCAAGAAATGTTTATGAAATCATATCTTTTATGGGATTGGTCAGATACTACACGAGATTTATAGAAAGGTTCTCTAAAAAAATTGATCCCATCACTTATTTACAAAAGAAATGAATTAAATTTGAAAGGACAACAAAGTGTGAAGAGAATTTTGTGGTATGTACAGATGCATGCAAAGAAGGACTTGGTGGAGTCCTCACTCAAAATGGACTTGTCATTAGTTATAAGTCTAGAAATCTTAAAGAACATGAGAGGAATCATGCTACATATGATTTGGAGCTTGCTACCATAGTTCATGCATTGAAGATGTGGATGCATTATCTCATGGTAAACAAATTGAATTAAAAACAGACCATAGTGGTTTGAAATATCATTTTAAACAACCAACTTTAAATGGTAGACGGGCAAGATGGCTGGAATTTTTAAGTGAGTATGACTTTGACATCAAGCAAATCAAGGGAAAGGAGAATAAAATTGATGATGCACTCAGCAGAAGATTACATCTCATGCATACTACAACCATTAGTATGCATCAGTCAGATTTAAAGAGAAGAATTTTAGATGTTGTTGTTATAAACCAGCATTACCCATAGGTAAAATAAAGTCTACACCAGGAAAATGTACAATAGAAAATTAAAGAGTATGAGAGTAAGGAAGATGGATTACTTATGCATAAAAACACAATTTATGTTCCTAGTTCCAGAGAACTTAGGAATTTGGTTTAAAATTAATGCATAATGTTCCATATGTCGGACATCCCAGTTACCAGAAAATAATTGCAGCAATAAGAAGCCAATTCTTTTGGCCTGAGATGAGAAAGGATGTTGTTGATTACATTTCCAAATGCATGGAATGTTGCATGGAATGTCATAGAATGAAAGTTGAGCACATACACCGAATGGGTTTGCTACAACCATTTTCAATTCTAGAGAAGAAATGAGAAGTGGTAACCATTGATTTTATAACTAAGTTGGCCAGGAAAACAAGACAACATGATTCAATAATGGTAGTTGTGGATAAATTGAAAAAGGCTGTTCATTTTGTTCCTGTGAAAATGACTTGTACAACAACTAATATTGCATAAATTTACATGAGGGAAATTGCTAGGTTGCATGGAATACCTAAGTCGATTGTCTCAGACAAAGTTACAAAGTTTACTTTAAATTTCTAGAGGGGATTATTTAAATGATATGGTACAAATATGAACTTTAGCACAACATACCATCTATAGTTAGATGGGCAGACAAAGAGAGTCAACCAACTGATTAAGGACATGTTGGGAATGCATGTGATGGATAAGCCATCTAAGTGGGAATATTACTTGCATTTGGTTGAGTTTTCTTATAATAATGGGTATCAAGCTTCATTGAAGATGAGTCAATTGAAGCTTTGTATGGTAGAAAATGCAATACTCTAGTGAGTTGGGACAACCCGTTAGACAGAGTAGTACTTGCGTCAAAATTGCGTCAAGGATATGGAAGACTAGATGGTTAAAATTAAGTAGAAATTGGAAGCAGCATAAGATAAGAAGAATAGCTATGTAGATAAGAATAGGACAACTAGAGAATTTAAATTGGGAGAGAAAGTGCTTTTGAAAGTGAATCCCAAGAAGAGCTCATCGAAATTGGACACTTGTACAAAGCTAGCAGCCAAATTTTGTGGTCCATTTGAGATATTGGACATAATAGGTTCAGTTGCATACATGCTTGCATTGTCTGCTTCAATGAATGTGCATAATGTATTTCATGTGTCTTTGCTGAAAAAAGTATGCGCATGATCCTAGCCATGTTATTAATTGGAATTTGATTTAGGTGGAGCCAAAAGGAGACTTTCAGGTCCAGTTGTTGTGCACATTGGACATAAAAGTCAAAATGCTCCAGAATCGAGTCATAGAATTGGTAAAAGTTTAGTGGACCTGAGACAGTCTTGAAGATGCAACTTGGGAGCATGAAGATGCCATGCGGGCAGAGTACCCACAAAGTTTTGAAGAATTTTGAAATGTTGATTTTTGTTTTGTGTATGCACCGAGGACAGTGCCAAAATAAGGGGGAGAATGTAATACCCAAGTTTTGTGTTTCTAAATTAATAATGTATTTTGTTTATTTGATAAAAGGCAGAGTGTCTAAACAATCAAAATAGGTCGAATTTCCTAGGAAATGTAAGTCTTTGATCATTATTAATAATAAAATACATCGTTGGTTGCAAGATGGGCAAGGACAAGATTTATAGGGGGCTATGATACCACAAGAGAGGGGGAAAGTTGAGGGGCTAAGCCTTTAGATTTTTAAATTATTTTTATTTTACCCACCTTGGAATCTTAGAGAAAAAGAGGGGGCTATGTGAATTTATTGGGGGAAGGCCACTTTATTCTTTTGATATTTAATCCTTGTTCTTGATTGTCTTGGGGGTTGACCATTCATTCTCACTCATTGAAATCATTTTTGAAGTCCTTCCTATATAATTCACTATTCTGCTCATTCTTGGTTATGCATGGGGAAGGGAAAACAAATTGTTGACGACAAGTAACCATGGTTGGTTGGTTGTAATTAATTATTGATTATTCTAGAAAAGGAGGAATGCTTATGGGCATGATAATAATGGAAGTTGAGAGAGAATTGTCCATAGTTGAGAATCTTGAGAGTTTTCAACATTGAGATTTCTTGATCAGAAGCACTACATCCTTGGAAAGAGGTGGACATCTTGAGGGATTGTTTGGTAGTGAAGGGTGTTCATTTTCTTTGGGTGGTGCAAGCTGAGGGGAAAGAGAGTTGGTAAATTGGGTTTTGTTGTGTGGTTGAGAAACCTGTGAGAGCTTGATTGTTGTTTGGTTTGGGAAACCAAGTGTCAATCTGAGACCCGTCCTCGTGGATTCATAACCCCGGCTCGAGGGTGACCTGTTGTTGAGACTTGGAATGACAATGTATAAGGTTGGGTGGAATGTCCCTGTTCTGCAACTAGTTGGTAATTGGTTTTGTTAAATATAAGTGCTCTCTATCATGGTTTTATCTTCTTGTATATTTATTTTCGTTGTGTATTAATTATTATCTCTGAGATATGTATTTTTTATCTGTATGCTTGTTGGTTATTGTTGTGCATGGCATATGGTTCATTTATTTTATGGTATCATGGATCTTGATTTATTGTATGTGTTTTTTTCATGTTACTTTATTTATTAATTGGTATCATAAATTTGAAAGTAGCCCAAGAGGGCGAATTTAGAAGTACCCGGGCAATGGGTATGAACTCAGATTAGAGCATAGAGCAAATTGATTTTGGGTTTGCTAATATGGGTCTGTTACAAACACTACCAGATGAAGTAAGTTGTAATTCTTTGATTCTATGTGTAACAGATCTCATCCAGTGCAGTTTCAACTTGAATTTGTTTCTTAGCTTCATACGTTCACTCCTAGACATATGAGAAACTACAATAACATATGTGGGAGCTCCAAGAGCATTCATTTTCTGGCCTAGGAAATTAAGATTTGTAGTTCTCCTCTTGATGGTACATGAATCATCTGAGGTTGTCTCAGAATCAAACCCGATAGAAGCGTTAATACTTCCATTTTTTAAAGATATTTAACCTTCTTCCTTCTTCCATCTAAATCCCCTGTAACTTCAACCTATTCACTCAATCTTCGATCTTCAAAACCTCAAGTAGGTACCCAGAAAAGTGGTGGGTAACACACCATACAATAATGTATCCCTATGTTGAAGGCATTTTTTTGGAAGGAGCTTGCTTGATTGTAATTTTTCAGTTCTTTATTCCAAGAACTCACCAAACAGAGAATTTTATAAGATTGCATTACAGATTGCTTGAACTTGACCCATGGTTAACATAAAAATTGAATAGTTTCTTTGTATTAGAAGGTAACTAAGATTACATCAATTGGCATACCTTTTGATTTGAAGTAATTGTAAAAAGGGAGACAATATCTCTCAACATTAATTTCAATTTTATGCTTTAAAGTGTGAAGTTCTTACGATGGCACATAACAAGATATGATTATTTTTTACAAAAATGTATGTGTATGTGTTTGTGCTTTGTATGTTGAACTTTTCATGAATGTTTTTCATTTGGAAAAATGACATATGATATGATAAAATTCAGTGTTAGTTTTCTTATTTCATTGATTATATCACCTTTGATATCACTTAATGCTTTGAGTTGACCATATTGTGCCTCTTATCACAGAGTAATGTATTGTAAGGACCCAATGGTTACAGGATTATGAATGGAGATGCAATATCTACTTCCTCAATGGACAACAGAGAAAGGGTTAAAATCCAAGCAGCATTTCACTTAATTTGAAATTGTTTGTAACAAGAGGCGTGGCATGATTAGAATCTTTGATCCCTCTTTGCAATTTGTTCTTGTGGGGGTAGAGTCGAAGGGGAATTATCTTATGTCAATGCTATACTTCAATTTTCTTGTGTTGGATTTGTTGAAATATTATAACTGCGAAGAATATTCTAATTATAATTGAGTTATTTTTATATAGATCAAATCCCCTTTTGTGGATTGATCATGTTGGGCTTTGTATAAGATGAAATACCCTTTTGTGGATTGGTCAAACCATAGTTATATGGTGTTGTTTGTAAAGTCGGCCCCTAGGGCTAATTAAAGTGGTTTTAACCACTAGCTGAAAAAATCGGCCTTGCTTGGTGAAGAGGCATAACCCTAGCACCTATCAGCTAGTATAAATAAGAGAGCATGGCACCTCATTCTCTCACTCACTCAGTCACTCATCTAGTGCACATATTTTGGAGGTAGTTGCAGTTGCAAGTAGAGAGAGGCGCATGCTCAGTGTTGGATTATCTTTAGTGTTTTAGTCTTTATCTTGGCATTGTATTGACAATCTATATTAAGGATTTTTTGTCGTATTTTCTCCCCCATGAGGGTTTCCTAGGATAAAATGTTGTGTACCTTGTGATTGTGTTTCTCTAAGTGCTCCTACTTATGCTATTATTGTCTAGTAAATTGAAAATAACTTAATAACAATTCTGAATTTAACAAGATTTCTTATATTTGTGTTTCCAAAACCCATTCTATGTCCTCCATTTATTTGAAGAAGACACATAATGGATAAGTCTAAACATTCTACAACTTGGACTTTTTCCAGCAACCATCATCGGATAGGATGTGTTGTAGATGGAAGCAAGTTGGATGGACCTAGGAGTGGGGTGGACTTGGGTAGATATTTGAGGAGTTATAGTGTCGAGACTTATACAGATTGATTGATTGGGCCTTTTGCACTTGGGGGTTGCAACGAGCGGTTGAGGTGCCTTTGGGCACAAGTTGTCACGGATCACAATCACATATCACACTTTCTAGGAATAGTCCCTTGGGAGCACAGTCCTTGGGTATGTGTTCTTTGGGTGCACTTAGATGCCGACAAAGTTGTGAATGGTTGAGCTACCTTGACATGGTCGAGATGACTTGGTGGACGAATGACTTAGACATTAACTCGGTGTGATGGAGAGGTTTGGTAGAACGAGTCAATTTGAGGAGGATTGGGTCCACTTCATGCGACATGACTTTCCAAGTGATGGGAAAGGCATGTATAAGTAGTGGATGCCTCATGGAGCTAGAGTATCATTCAAGAACCAAGAAGTGAAAGCAAGAAGTGATTTCAAGGAGAAGGCAAGGAGTTTCACTGTTTTGCTAAGAAGTGGTGCAATGGGGCGCCTTGTGTTGTCTTGGTGAGACGAATAATAAAACAAGATTATAGGAGGTAGACCTTTGGAAGTTCTTGGGTTGGTTTGTATGAAGGTGTGGGGAAGTCTTACGGAAGGTAGCTTTCCTTGGGTTTCTTTGTACTTTGTAATTGAGTTGCAGGCAGAGGATGTGCTCTCCCCAGTGTATTGTATCTATGTAACATTCTTCTATATGGAACAAAAAGGTGTTAGGTGCCTGGCTTGGGCTCCACCCAAACACATATGTTGTGTACTTGTGTGGATGTTTTATGTATTTCAATGTTCATGTTCCTTGCATATTGTTATATTCGCTAAGATTTATATTGATGTAGAATGTTTGAGGTCACAATTGGACGTGTGCCTAATATGCTTGTTGGATAGTCTTAAGTTGAGTAGGACTTGGTGCATCTAACACTATAGCCTAAGGTGAAGCTATGGACAGTCCTTAGGTGACGAGGCATAGTTTGGTTGTATTAGGCGTAGGTTGGCCAAGCCATTATGGTTGAGGCAAGGCAACATTGCACGATCGTAGGTGCCAGAACAACTTGGGCACACCAAGTCGCAATGAAAAATTTTGAGTGGAGTGCAGGTACATGACACAAGGACTCTACTTACTCTACACCCTAACAACAATAATTAAAAAAAGTAAATAAAAAATCCTCACTTGGTAAAAATTAGGGAAAAGCTAAAAAAATGTAGGTAAACTAATGCTAATGCTAATAATGCAGTTCTAAAATAAAAATAGCCTTACAAAACCAATAAAAAATGGAGAAAACGTGAATAAGCAAGAAGTAGTTTGATTTATTCTTGAGTGGTCATTCTATAGTGGTATATATAAATGCTAAAGAATAACATCATAGTGCAACAATATCTTGAATGTGTGTGTGGCCATGTACAATTCACTAAATCTTACATATATTTTATTTTCAATAGAGTTCATTATTAATCTTAAAGGCCACAATTTCTGCATTGATGTCTAAGAAAGTATAGGAAACTAGAAGCTAAGTGGCACTAACCCTGCAAACAAAATTAAGAATACCCAAGGTGAATAGTGTAAAATCATTATTGGAAGATATATATATAATTTTCTTTTTCATCATACAAAAATGTAAGTCTAATGTAGGGCACTACATAATTGTTACCTTTCAGTTTTGAAATAAGGTAAATTGTTAAGAGAGGGGAAAACCTTTTTAGAAAAATTTTGTGTCTTGATCCAAGGATGTAGGGATGTTTGGAATGTGTAGAAAAGGAAAAACACTTAGTGATAGAGTTTGCATTTAGTGTCTTAATAAGTAACGAGAGGTAAACTATTCATGAAGTGGAAGAAAAAACAAATGGGAAACAAAGAACCTAGGTTAAAATAACTTGATAGATAAGGAAATCAAAAGAAATAAAAGAAAAATACAAAACCGCAAGGTGTGAAATATATTTTCTATGAACACAGTTACCAACTTAATGAGAACTCCGACCTCAAAACAAGAACTCTAGCCCTTAAAACTCATATTTTGCATACAAAACATGAAAATCAACCCCCAAATCAAAAAGTGGTGCTACCGATAGCACCATTTTTACTAACGGGGTAAAAATTACAACATTTTTCAAGTATGGCCTTCAAAACTCATATAGTAGCTCAGAAAAACCTTAAAATCAACACCTAAATAAAATAAAATAAAATGATGTTACCTAAAACAAAATGTTTTTTTCAAAATGTTAAAATTATAGATAATTTGAAATCTTATTTTTAACCGTTGGTATCATTAAACCCAAAACCTCAAAATCAACCATCAAATTGAAAAGTGTTGTTACCAGTAGCACCCATGCTAAATTTGGGGTATTAAAATGACACATTTTTTTAAAGTGGTAAAATAAATCATCATTGTTGTAAACAAAATCATAAAATCAACCCTTAAATGATTATTTTTAAAATCTTAGTTTATCACTCCAAACACAAGATAATACATAATGCCATGAAAATATCACCCTATACTTTAAAAATTCAACATCACTTTTTAATATTTTTTAACTTTTAATAGAAAAAAGTAAATACAAGTTGCATTGAATGAAACATAAATTATTTCTTAAAAGTATTATTACATTGTTCATATTCAAAACATATGAGCTAATTTTTTTTATTATATTCTCCATAATCAAAACATATAATTCATAAAACATAGAAATGATTCATAACACCATGTAAGATCATATGTAAGTTAAATGTTCATTTCTAATTACTATACAAACATCGTATGAATAAAAAATACATAAAATGTTTCATAAACGTATTTAGATTGACTCATGGATTTTGAAATACCATCAAAGTCTACATTGTCTTCAAATGAATGATTGGATGAAGATGTAGATGATCCATACTCTTCTTTATTATTGATTAATGCACCATCTGAATCTACATGCATGCCCAACATTTCATATGTCAAAAACCTTTTAGATCTATGACTAGGTTCAACAGTCTCCCATCGTGTAGTTATTTCTTATGGAAACAACCTCTTGATAATCTATGTTGTCCTGGAGCAAAGAGTTCCTCTCTTTGTCAAATTGAATTCATAAACAAGTATGTCAACATACTCTAATTTTAAGAGGTCAATGCAACAACGAGTTCTATTTTGACCCTTTCTTTTTCTCTTTCTATTGACATGTTTCTCAACCACCATCTCTGACTTGTACACACCATTGAATGGGTGTGTACTTGTTGCATACCAATGCACTTCAATTGCTATAACATCTTCATTTTCTTTGTCAATCTTTATAACCTTTGCAATCCAGAATGACTAGCCATGTGGATCTTCGGTCGCTAAGACTACAATCATACTACCCTCCTAAATATCAAGCACTAAACCACTATAAAGGTCTTACATGGCTCCACATTGTGCATTTGATCTTCGAGAACCAATATATGTTTCTCTTTCCTCTGCTTGTGTAAATTCAATAGCACCTTGAGATTCTTGTTGTTCAACAATGTTTCTTTCGTCGGATTCATTTGGCATATTTTGCGGCTAATGAAATGGAGTCTTAAAAAATGTATCTTCATTTGTTGAGCTTGAAATTATGTCACTTTGACCATTGAAAAAAGACTCCCACCAAACTGAATCAACAACATCAAAGTACTCATATGTATCTTTAATGGACTTTTTTATTTCTTCCAGGCATTCAGAATAATCTACATCTCTATTATGTCTCAGTGTGTTATGGATTTCAACAACTAATTATAATAACAATAACTTTTGATGCAAATATTGGACGATCTGGAATGAACTTCAAAAATGTTAAACCTAATGAATGCCCCCATTCTGCAGTAGTTGAATATTGTTTTCCCCATATAAGTGTTTTCCCATCAACTTTTCTAAAACAAAATTGATGTTGGAAGCTAATGTGATTAAGTTTTTCAATGCATTTGTCTTCACCATACGATCCCTGAATAAATCTTTGCATGTCAATAGTTTCTTCTAATATGTGAAAAACAAGCTCTAGATTGTATGATTTCTTAATACATTCAATTAATGATGGTAGGATTCCAACATGTTTCATCTTCAATGTCATTGAAAAATGACTAAACATTTGATCAATATTATCATGAGTGTGTCCAACAAGAAGGAAACCAACTTTCACCTTTTGAAAGATTCTGAGTTGAACAGGCATGCTTAGATATCCAAACACAATTTGATTTTTGTTTTCACGACTAGTATTGTCTAACGGTAGATATAGAACTTGAGGAATTTTTCTAGAACAGTGAGTGAACACATGATGAATTATGGTGATGCTCAAATTTGCATCATTATGAATATTTGGAGCTATGAAGTAAACCCTTTGAAACATTTTTCCATTAAAAACCATACAACCAACCAAGTGAAATTGAATGGACTCTATTCTTGTAAATTTTTTGGTGTACAGACAAAATGTGGTAGAAGTGTTTTCTTTTGGTCCATACCATTAATTATCATACCTAAATATTTGTTTGGAACATAATAACACTTATTTCGATGTTTGTACAACTTTTTCCTTTCACTTGATTGTTGATTTTGATGTTCTTGAAGTGCTTTGACTATGGAATTTACACATGACATAAGATTTTTTCATGTGAAAATTATATAGAACCCTAATTATTTTTAGATGTTTTCTAATTTTTTCTAAATAAATCACAACTTTTTTAAAAAAAATATAGACATTTTTCAAAGAAATTTTAATAAAATTCTCAAGATTTTTCGAAAAAAAAAAAAATTGGTATACTTTTTATAAAAAAATTTATAGTTTTTGTTGTTTTTTAATATTTTTTTTATACTTTTGGCCTATGGTGGTTAGTGGGTGTGATGCCACTCCATGCAGGACTGTGACTTGGCCTATGGAAGTGTTCATGGTGATGCTCAACATTTCCCCATCCCCCCCTCGGCCAAGCCCTGGACACAGGGGCTTGGCAGTGGGGGCCAGCCCTTCGACGACCAAGTCACGGTCTCATGGGTGTCACGGGATTGTGACTTGTCCGCAGGCGATGGGCCGATGTCAGACATTTCCCCAGCCCCTACGGCCAAGTCACGGTCCCACACCCAAGGCTTGGTCACGGGGGCGACAAACCTGGGTCCCGACATCACCCCAGTAACCCCATGGGTCAAATTTTTAAAAAAAAAAATTAAGTTTAATTTTTATGATCTATGATGTTTTTTAATTTTTTATAGTCTATGATGTTTTTTAATTTTAATATAATGTAAACATTTCCCTGACTTAATTTTTTTTTATTTTTTTTCATATAGATAAAATGGCAGGAAAGAAAATATATGTGAATGTATCTTGATCATGACCTGTAATAATGGCATCCAGAATTGCAACTGGGACCTCCATGAATGCTAGGCAACAGATTGATGACACATTTTTTCAAGGTCCAACACCTACGTTGTCAAGGGAAATGAAGAATGTTAGAGAGTAGAAATTTGTGGAAGGTGAAAACAAACTGGAATATTCTTGGTTTGTTAAAGACAAACAAGACAACAGTGGAGAACATCTATATTTGTATTGTGTTGAGTTTGAATATGTGCAAGCAAATTATCAACCACTTGACTTGTTACAAAATATATGTTTGGTGTCAGACACATATATTGTTTATGCACTCGTGAAACGAGCCAATAATTATATCAAAGTTAGATATTGTTTGAAATTGAACAATTATAACGTGGATGGATGTTTTACAAAATTATGTGCATCTATCATTGAAGACATTGAGAAAAACAATGTAAGATTGTTTATTTTTATTTTTGTATCCTGTATTATTTTTAGTATCATGTTAATTCTTTAATTTTATTTAACACGTAAATGTCATATTTTATTTTTACAGGATTTTGCTGAACGAATTTTAAATATATTAGTGGGGATTTACTCTATAGAGAAAAATATCATGGAAGTCATCAATGCCTTTCATATCGATAAGGCACAAGAATGGAGAAAAAAGTAACAGAGGTTGAAGCTGCAAGAGTAGACAAACAAGAACATAAAAGAAGAAAGAAAAGTCTTCATTCTAAAAATCCTAAAAATGTTACATTTGAATATGAGGAAGAGATTAGTCTCAATCAGGTTATCACTCATTCTCGCAAGAAGAATAAACAAGAGAAACACAAAAGAGCAGTGGTCGGAGATGATTCCATTCCTATTGATTATGAAGAAATCGTTGATTTAGATGAAACCCATTTAAAACGTGAGAAAAAAAACAAATGTTGATGATGAAGAAGAAACCATCGTTAGCTCTTAATATTATAATGAAAGTATTTTAAAGGTAGCACAGAAATAATAACACCAGGTGTTGATCTAAAGGATGGTATTATGAAAACAACACAAAATGTGATTCGAAATAGATTGATGACGACGAACTTAGTTGATGATGGTTGTACATATCAGTTGAATATGAAGCAGCTTTATAAACCCACAGAAGGGTAAGAAAAATATCAAATTATAAACCGCATCACTTGCATATTCACAATTTGAAAGCATTGATTGTGTACAATCCATATGCACATGTGGTTGACTACCTAGTTCTTGTTGACCCAATGGAAGTTCCTATCAGGGATGAATTTGATAGATCAAAATGTTTTGACTACAAATATTATGTGATTGGAGGAAATCACTCTACAAAGGCTAGAAGAAAATTGATGCAAGAATATCTCAATAACCCTCTTTTGAGACAATCAAATGCATAATTTATGTTGGTTTATCATATTCAGAAGCAAAGTTTTTGGCATTGGATCATAACACAGATAATGAGTAGAGGATGTCCATGATTTTCATTCAAAGGGTGAGGTTTATTCATAATGAGTTTTCTTAAATATGTCATGGGGAAAGATCAAATGTTGATGCGAGGTTTCAGAAACAATGTTGTATGGAAATAAACTTCATAATTGATGATGAAAATGCAAAAGAAAAAATTGTATAGGAAATTATGTATTCAAAACTGTGGATAGTTATTTTCAATTGGGATTTAGAACTGGACAGGTATGGGATTTGATAGATGAGAGTTTCATCCTATAGAAAAATATTGGTATAAAAAATCAAAGAGTTAAGAAGGCTAAACCCTTAATATGTAGCACAAGTAAGAGAGGTCCTGAAATTAAGAATTTGCTAGAAGATATGACTATAACACCTTGGAGAATGATACAAGGAGTGAAGGATGATAAACTTTTCATAGCTATATTATCACGTGTAAGGTTGGGTGAATTGTCAATGGAAGAAATGTGTGATGAATTTAAAAAATTATTTTGTTGAGTTATTTTTATTTATGTTAGGACAAGAAAATTATTTTTTTTCAGTTTAACATATCAATGTTCTAAGTATTTTATTATGTATATCATTATAACATTATTTATTTTTTAATTTAGTCACAAGGTGTATATGAGAATTCAAGAGGAAATGGTTAAAACATTGAATGAAGAGAGTTGGGATGATGTTAAGCTCAATTATCAAAATTCAAGCTCTACAACAATATTGAAACAACTTTGTGTTGCATTCAAAAATGTATGTTGATTTATTACATTCATATTATTCCTTTGTAGATTAATTTATTTTTATTTTATTAGTTATAGATATATAACTGTATGTTTGTTTGTTTCATTAAAAATGTCAAAGAAGAATGCAGATGGAGTACCTGAAACCTTCAAAAGTTTTATTCAAAAAGCCAATTTTGAAAGAGAAAGGAGGGGACATGTTCGAACTGTTGAACTCGATGACACCCTTGATCACTACATTTGGAATGGGCTCGACATTGTTCAATATAAAATGATATTAGGTGATTGTGAATAAATTGCAAATATTGTTCCTAAAAAAGAATACTCCCTAGTTATTGTGGATATCCCTCATGGTTATAATATCCAAAGCATTGGATATGATATGGAGCTTTGTACTTACCAAGCTTTCAATAAAGTGGTTATATGATTTATGGAAGTCAAAACATCACCATTTTGGAGATTTCTTATTTTTCATTCAAACACACAACAATGATTAGTACAATCAAGCTTCAAGGGAAAATAAAATACAAGGATGTAACTTATTTGGTAATATATTGAAAGTGCATGTTTAACGATTAAGATTATAAATCAATTTTATTAATTCACAAGTTAATTGAATTTGCACTTATTTACGTTACAGGCACAAACCTAATATTCAGAGCTCCAATAAAGAACCATTTACATGTGATATTGAGAGTATACATCTTGCAACCTGGACAAAAGATGATTTTTATAATTATATTCTTGTCAATGTAATGGATAGAGAGAAGCCTAGTAGTTTATTGATTTACAATGATGTGGTTAAAAAGATAACATATGAGAAAAGTGACTTGAAATGAGAGATGGTTAACATTTATAAAAAAACCACAAGCATTAATTAATTATCTTATAGATACATTTTCAAATCAAGGAGATTGGGTTTTGGATTTGTTCTTGGGTTCATGTAAGAATTATTCTCTAACAATTATGAAATCATACTTCAATCATTATTGTTTTTAATTTATGTCATTTTACATTATTTAACTTAATTATTTATTTTGTATTTGGTGATTAGGTACAACGCTAGTGTGTTGCTTACAGAAAGGAAGAAATTGCATAGGCATTGAAAGTGACCCACTACAATGCAGTTTTATTCAACAAAGAATTAATGCTATTGTTATGAACATAATATATAATAATAAATATAAATACATTATAATAATTAATGAATAATTAATGAAGAGACACCTTCCAAATGAAAGGTCACGTCTCTTCATGGAAGAGAACCCCTGTGTGGGTATATAAGGCTCTCATTCTTATTGTATCTCATCATCGTATATTCATATACATTATTTAATATATTATCCTTTAAGGATTATAACATGTTGTCTTACCTACATTGGGTATTTACCTGGTGAATTGGCTTGGTTTACCACAGTGGTATCATAGCTTTGTCTCAGTCCAAATTTTGGCCACAAAATAGAGTTTTTCTAAAATAAGGTCTTTGACCTCACATTGGCCATTGGTCATTTATAAATCAAATATTCTACACATTTCAGGGAAAGTAAACAAGTCATTCTACACA
>SNQJ01S0143997.1:0-24355 GCA_010110895.2 Picea sitchensis
TTTGTAGGCGGTGGTGTCTCCACCGAAATTCCCACCATCTTCCCCTGCATGTAATTCTAATAAGACTTTATCTGCTTCATCTTTTTCTAGACAACACATAAGTATTCCATCGAAATTTTCGCGAAACAATATGCCATTTACCAGCTAAAAAGAAGAAGATTTTAATCTTAACGCTCTACTCTTTTTTGGATCAATGTGACGGGGAGGTGATCCGTGAATTAGATCAAATTTGATGTCATCATACCAAGGACTAGTAAGATTTTGTGCACAGTGTTGGACAAACCTACCACACTTAGAGGGGGGGTGAATGAGTGTGGGGCTCTTTTTCCCAAAACTTCCCTCTTGCACAAAAACTCATCAATTAGCATTCAAGATTTATTCATTACCCATTGATGTCATTTATAACCATTTAGATGTAGGCACATATCAACAACATATATCAGTAATATATCATCAACAAGTCATCATCACAATGAACACAAAGAACACAAGATGTATGTACAATTTTATTTTTATTACAGACTAAAATCCTTGGGGTTTATCAGCAACAACTGAATATAGTACAACTCTACAAGAGCACCATCTCTATATGCAAGACTCAACTTACACTCTCAGCACCAACTGAGATGAGGCAACAATCCTCAACAGATATCAATCTTCAGCATGTACGTGACTTGTCAGTAGTGCAGCTTGTGTGTGCACGCGCTCTGGCTCACTACAGCCCATGTGTGAACGCCTCCAGTGTATGATGTAACAAGCGTATGCTTCTGAGCAACTAGGGTTTTTCTTTGCTTCACATGCTTAGATCCTATGCAACCTGCAATCACTTTCTCTTATGTATTCCACTGTCGAAACTGACCCACATCTAGTCACAACACATCCAAGCTCTCCAATAGCTTGCTCATGCTCCACAATAAATCAATATGAATGCTATCTCAATCATGTATAAATAACTATTATACCATAGAAATCATTTCATTACTTTGAATCTGAGTGTTGCTCACTCCATCACCAAATCAACCAAATTAAGGCCACATCATAGAAGCCATACCAAGAATTCCCCTAAGCATTCACAACAGCTTATCAAACAATAGAATATATCAAGATAATAATGTAACCAATACCAGTTAATGTAGTGATAGATCACGGGCCATAGAGATGCAAATCGGGATACGCCTCATCATCCAAGAGCTTGGCACCGGCTCAAACAAAAAATCTCCATGAGGTTATTAGGTCCACGCTCAGGTACCGGTCGACCCATGTACCTCACCCTATACAACCATCCATGTGTGCCACGAACTCTATCGTAGGCGGCCCGTGGAAGCGTAATAAATAGGGTTTTCTATGAATCCTAGACTTTTACCGTCCAGATCTCCAACATTGCCGAAACCTTGATGTCCATGAGATCCTCCTTTTTCTCTCTTCCTAATAATAGATCTTCAATCATGCTCAAGAGATCCACCAATAATTCTCTCACCAAGAAGCTCTCCATCAATACTCAAAGATATTCATAGAAGCTCTCCATTGATCCACAAGTATTCTCACCAAGTATGTGCATTTTACAAGAGATCCTGGCTTCTTATTTATACTTTCATCTTCTAGGTCTGAAAGCCATTTTGGGTTACCAACCCATTTCAGGTCATAACCTATTTTCCTTATTTTAGGGTTAATCAATTTCCATGAATAGAAAGTTCTTCAATGCTTTATCATTTAAATATTCCTTCTTGATTTTGTCCTTTACTTTATGTTTAAAATAATCCATCTTGATTTTGCCACTTTACTTTGCTATCATTCCAAATGGCAGATTTCTTCTTTTCGAAAGCACTTTTACTTCTTTGACCTTTTTGGGGCTTCAAGCCATCATATGGGGTCCTCCAACTTCATAAGGCCATAACTCTCTCAAACCATTGGCGAGGGCCATGGCGTATTCCACATACCACCCGAATGGCATGACAGGGTATCATCTAGGATAGTTTCACCAAAAACTTCATTGATCTTCATCTCTCATTATTCCACATACAAACATGGGTCTTCCATCGAGATTCTCTAGGATAAATCAATCCGTGAAGAGTCTTCCGTGGGAGCTTTCACCATAAGGGGACCAATTTGGAGTTCATCCGACACCTTATCAACCATGATAAGACAATAATGATTCATATTTGCATCAATTTACCCTTGCATCATATATATCAATTATGCATCGTGTTGTATCAATGACAACTCATTGATCCATCTTTGTCATCCTTATCAATGATCCAACTTTATTGATTGGTTTTCACTTGGACATCTATCATTCTCATCAAAGGGGCATCATATCAATCAATTACTCGACATCAATCAAGCCAAACCATTTAGATCAATGACATATGATCCAACAATCTCCAAATAATCAAACCATTGGCATCAATGACAAACCGTTGACATCAATGAGAAACGCTGATCCAACAATCTCCCCTTTGGCATTGATGGCAATACCAACATTGATAATGGAAACTTCGAGTACCAATTATTGATGTCAACATGTGAACAGGCATGCTTTCGCAATATTCAGTCATATAAAATGTCGCGAGCGAAGCGAAGTGCTGAAATATGAGAATACTTGACCATCCGGCCTGAAGGAAATCTTCAACAATGCAGCGAAATGGTATGCGATAGCGGCCAGAGGCCAGCGCGAGCGAAATAACGCGGTCGGATAGCAATGTTCCACGAGGCCTCTTGGAGGGCAGCCTCAATCGGCGGTGCTGCAACGCGAAATATCCAAGCTAGGGTTCTCATACCCTGGAATCCTATTTACTGAAAATATAGAGGAAGGTCCTTCTAGAAGCGGGAGCTTCGATGGATAATATTTCTTACATCCGCCTAATTATCTTTTATTGAAGGTCTTATTAATACTGACCTTTTTTACATCCAGAATACTTTAATCTACCCATGTGCGGGTTGGGACATTATGTATGTCCATATAAAAGCATTACTTGTCCTCGGGAAGCGAGATGTGAAGCGTTGATGATAACGGATCAGCGGTTCCCCAGTTGGGCATCTATTTGGGTATATCTTTCCAACTGTCTGAAACACTTTCAGCAGTGGTTCTCGGCCAGCGGTGACGCTCCCTACGGTCCAAAAAGCGCCCGCATTTGTAGCCAAATGGATCCCCTTCTTGACTAATTCTGGAAGGTTGGTTTGAGTTTGGCATCACGGTTCCAATCACCTTCTTCATGAAGCGCTTGACGGGGATGGCACAACCGGCCCGGTAAGCTGAGCTAGCGATATCACGACTTGTCCCACAGCTTTAGAGCTAGCAGGGCCATAAAATTTGAGGGGCTAACCGACCAGCGCAGCCTTGAGGGAAGTTTGCTTATATGGTTACCGCCGCGTACGTCCCGCTACCCTGTAAATTGATGTTCTGAGCGACCTTGATCTCCTTGCTACTTCATTCTGATACGGGCCCACGACCGATTTATAACTTTGAGGTACGAAGGATATCTCCGGAACATGAGTGTTTGAACCATTTGCACGGACCTTGAGAAATTAGGTAAGTATGAGAGAAGGCGGCGGTGAAACCACGTCCAGCCTGCGCTTCAAAAGGAGTGTACGAAGTGGTATTGGCGCATGTGTTGTATCACCATTCGACGAGGGGTAGCCAGTGAGCCTTTGGTGTTAACTTTCTGATGCAAAGCACCTCGGATAGGTTTCCAAACACTTGTTGGCAGAACTACGTTTGACCATCTGCAGGGGATGATAAGGCTGGTGGGATACAGTGTGTGCCATGGCTTGGGGTTCTTGGTGCTGAGGTGAAAGTTGGGTCTCGATGGAAAACAATAGGAGTTTGGCATGCCATGAAGCTTGAAGACTGATCCATGGCTTGGGCTACAGTGGATCACGGTAAATGGGTGAAGGTGAAAGGCACCCAAAGTGAACATACTTGGAGAGGGTAGGTCACCGCCTGTTATCGATTTGTTCCACGGTTGGAAGTAAGCACATGTGGTAGAAGTCATAGAATATATATTTAGATATCTGCGGAGTGGGAGGTTGGGTGTGCTGGGAGATTTGGTACATTTCTCCCTTGTTCGCGTTGGCGTATCTCACATTCGACCACAAACTAGGATGTCGTTTCATGCATCCCAGAGGAAAAGGAAGACTAACTCATCATATGTTTGGTGACTACCTCCATTTGTGGAGTTAGCATGAAGCTCAGAGAGTACCGTGGTTTGAGCTTGGATTGTTTACATAAATACACCAAAGCGGAACCTTTAATATCGAAGCTCATCCACGAAACCAAAAGTACCACAGGGGAACTGCGCCCTTACATTACATGAATTCTTGGAATTAGATGTGAACTTTAGAGTCATCCATTCACAGTTACCGCGGCATGGCTTAATCAGGTACAATGAAGGAAAGAGAAAGGGGATCCTTAGTCTTCCCGTATTTCACAGACTGATGCATCGCCACTACATTGTCTTTGCCTTCTTGTAAATGATCTCATAATCCTTAGCCAAAGAGCTTAGTGACCCATTTTTGTTGCTCACGGGAGGAAATGCGTTGTTCCGGAGAGTATTTGAGGCTTTGATGAGTGCAATCTTAATTTAGGTCGTTGCCCCAAGAGATAGGGCCGCCATGATCAACTGCATGCAGAATTACCAACATTTCTTTTTTCATAGATAGGTTTTCCCAAATTCTTTTAGGGACAGTTTTTTGCTGGTAAAGGCCAAAGGTGTTCCCTCTTGCATAAGGGCGAGCCAATTTCCTTTCAGGATACATACGCACTCCAACACAAATGTATTTGTGAAATCAAGAAGGGGTAGGACTGGGGTGGTGCACATAGCCATCTTCAAAAGTTTGAAAAGCTTGAGCCATTTTCGGGTCCAATTGAAAAGAGTTCTTTTTAAGGTGAGTAGGAGGAATTGCGGAAATCTTTGCATAGTTCTTGGCGAACTTGCGGTAATACCACAATGAGACTGTGAAAAATCCACCTTGAATTTTAGAGTCTTAGAAGTCGCGGCAGTCTTACGTAACCAATCTTTTTGGGTCCTGACACCATCATACCCGCGAGATGACTAAAGTATTCAACCCGGACACAAAAAGCACATTGAATTTGTTTGGGGGTCTTTGGCGGTAGAAGCGAGAGAACGATCCCACATGAGTCAGATGAATTAACATGTCTTGCTATATATGAGGATATTATCAAACAAAACTAAGACAAAATAGCCCGAAGGAATGGGGAGGCATGGTTCATGAGGCTCTGAAAAATGGAGGGGGCGTTACACAAAACAAAGGGAATGAACAAAAAATCGTAGTGGCCCTCATGAGTGCAAAAGGCCGTCTTAGGAATATCATCCTCTTTCAAACGGATACGGTGATAGCAGAAGCGAAGGTCAAGTTTGTTGAAGAATTGGGCACCAATCAGTTCATACAGGAGGTCGTAATGGCCAGAGATGGAAATTATCTTTGATGAATTACGTTTATTGGGGAACACGGAAGTGGGACACATTAAACCCACGAACCTTCCTTCTTTAGTACCATGACAACCCGAGAGGAATAAGGGCTCGTACTAAGACGAATAACACATGCGGTGAGAAATCCTTGAACAATTTTCTCAATTTTATTCTTTTAGGCAAAGGGGTGGCGATATAGGTATGTTGGAAGGCTTCACAGGACAAGGGGAATGGAATGATCATGGGCATAGTCGGAAGGGGGAAGTCCTTGGGGAGTGGAGAAGATTGTTTGATGTTTAGTCAAAGAGGAGCTTAAAGAGTCTTAGACGCAGGTGGGATCTCGTAGCTTGAATGGCGGGTTGGGCTACTGAAACACCCGAATAGCCTTTTGGTGTTTCCATGCGATGAGAGCTGATGTTTTCAGGAGAACCCGCAGTGATTGCTTGAAATTTATGTGTGTGGCGCCTTGGTCAAATTGCATGGTTAAGTTCACGGAAGTGCATGAGAATGGGACCAAAGGTTGAAACCGACTTAACTGTGTATAGCCTCCCATGGCAATACAACAAACGCCTTGTGATTTGGGGACGTGGTACCTATTGGAGCCTTTACATTTTCCTTGGCGCCCTCCACATTTTCATAGGGCTAAAATTGTGATGCATGATTTAAAATTAATGCCCGGTAGTTCTGGGTGGAACAGAGGCGAATGGTGAATAAAGTTGTGGAGTCGCACCACTGTCGACGCTGAGGTAGGCCGTGCTCTGTGCTTGATATAACGGTTAGCTTGAGAGTTTGGGGGCAGAAGAAGCGGTGCCAAGGGGGCATTGAAATGATGGGTTCTTCGCGGGAGATTGAAGGAGGTTTTATTTGAAGTTCTACGGTGTTCGGGCCAGGAAGTGTCATCCGTGATACTTCTTGGTATCCTCGAGAGGGGGAGCCATAAAGAAACTTTGTTCCGCGACATTTGAGAAAATATTTGTCATCCACCGGTTATAACGAGAGGCCTTTAGGTTATTAACGACCATTTCATTTCGGGTGTTTTGCGGTTTTAAAGAGGTAAGTGGGGTTTGCGGTTTGGAAAAGAAGGCTTCTGGTTTTTGAGATGAAATAATTTTGTTGCTGCTGCGGCTTTTGGTAGCCTCCACCCAGTCAACCAGGTGTTCGAGCCATGAGGACATGGGCCCCTAACCTCCTCGCGGGGCCGCTAATGACACTTCCTTGAAAGAAGGCACATCGGTCATACCCTCTGTTGAAAAGCAGGGCAGCTCAAATGTAGTTATGAAGTCTTCGACTGTGTCTGATTACTTCAATTTTGTCAAAGCGGCCCAAATGGTTGGTGTAAATAGGTGTCAGCGTTCATAAGCTTCGGCAACAAAAGTGGGTTGAAGCAGCCTGTCGCCAATGGGAAGTTTTTACCCATTACCACCATTACGTTCTTGATCTCTAGATGGAGAACACCATACACGAGTTTGGCCAACTCATGGTAATGTTGTAGAAATAATGTTCCATTTATTGGCGACCCAACTATTGGGGTTTGAGCCATCAAATTTAGTTACATCCACCCTCGAGGAAGGCGTCATATCCCCTTTGAAAGTGATGTGGTTGAAAGGAATGGGAAGAAGTTTCACCTTCGGTCTTTTAGGTGCATCCTCGAAAGGGTCGCCGAGGAATTTTGAGTTTGATGCCCGAGTGCTACTGTGACGATTCAAGTTCATTTTGACTTCGCCATTGGGACTTCACCCGGCTGTCACGGGCGGAGGAATTCATGGAGGCATCACGGGGAGGCAATAGTATGCTTGAGTTGTTTCACTTCTTGTTGGGTCACCAAGTAAACCATGTTCTTGCCGGGGTGTTGAAGTGAGACTCTAGTTCTTGTAGTTCACGGGTGTGAGCCATGATAGCGGGTGGTAGAAAAGTGCTGGCCGGGGTCGAAATTTTGCAAAAAATGATAGGGAGGAAAGTGATGAGGCGAAAAGATGAATCTAATAGGATGAGTCTCAAATAATGGTCAAAATGGGTGAGAAGCCGAAAGGGGTGCGGTGAGGGGTCAATTTTTTTTTTTTAGCGAGAAAAAATGATATGGGGAAAGTGATGAGTGAAGAGATGAATCTAATGGAATGGAGTCTCAAATAATGGTCCAAAAATTTCCACATTTTAGCGAGGTTATGCTTTGATTAGAAGAATCTTGCGATCTTTGAAATCCCAAATTATGAACGGTATTCGCGGGTAGCTTGAATCTGATGCGGGGTTAATAGATCTCGCCCGGTTTAATTTGTTTATATTATTTGTTTATATTGTCCCCAAAGGGTTAGGTATTCAAAGGTTATACAAACAAGGGTTTTCACTGTGCTATAGCTCGATATCGCGTCGCGAGGTCCAATTGTAGTACCCAGCCCAATATCTTAGGGCACTAACTAGGGAGACCGGTACTATGTAGATCATACCGGAGCTACCCGGGTACTGGAGAGTATCTTCTTCAGTGTTGTTCTCGGTGACACTATAAGCGGTCGGCGGTAGTGGTTTATCTGGAGACTTTAGGAAATCCTAAGGCCAATCGTTACCGCAGTCTTTGTCTAATGCGCTACCACTCGAAGGGGTACCAGGGTTACAAGGGTGTATGGCGATGCGCTTAAGAACCCTTGTATTTCTGGCGTTAGCCCTTGAATCACTCAACCGCGGTTTTATGCGTGTTACGACAGATCTCTGTGGCTTACGTCGGAATACGTCTCTACCACGAAAAAAATTAACGCACAATTTCTGCCAAGGAAAATACTCTGATACAACTTGCAAGATAACAAATATATAAAATGTCACGAGTGAGAAGCGAATGCTAGAAATATGAATAGCGATTGAAATATCCGGCCATAATCTTCCGTCTGAGAAATGATATACGAAATAGAAATAGAAATAACGCGAGGTGAAATAACCTTGATTCGGATAGCAATGTTCACGAGGCCTCTTGAGGGGGCAACCTCAATGAAGCGGCTCTGTTACAAAAATATCCAAGCTGGGGTTCTCTTACCCTCGACTCCTATTATACTAAAGAAGCATCTAGGGAAGATCCTTCTAGAAGCGGGAAGCTTCTAATAGGTCTTCTTACATCCGCCTAATTATCTTTTATTGAAGGTCTTATTAATATTGACCTTTATTACATCCGAATACATTAATCTACCCGTAATGCGGGTTGGGACCTTAACATGCTCTACATCAATGAATATTCAATGTGACTATCTCCTCCCCATCAATAGACACCAATCACATCAATGCGATTATTTCTCCCTCTTTGACATCAATGGCAAAGGTCCATTTTCCTCTTGAAGAACTCCCCTTGTCTTCTTTCCATTGTATAATCTCTCCCCTTTTGAAGGGATATCAATCGATGTAATGCTGAAGACATACTCCTTGTGACCATCACTCCCCTTGGAATTATGCTTACGTGATCTTTCTTCAAATATAGGTCTCTTTTCTGGGTATGCATCGATAAATATCTCCTCCTAGAATCATGTGGGAAGAAGAGCGACTCCCCTAGGGTATGTCTCCTCCTATCTTCTTTGCAAGATGAAAAATATGCTACCATGGGACTATCGTTGGATGTGTTCATACATCAAACTTGTGTCATACCATACATCATGAAACAAAAGATATGTCATCAATGAAGTAGAATCATGGAAAATATATCCACCAAGTACATCATGTACCAAAATGCCCACCATACTTTTAACCTCATGTACATAAACAATGTGCCAAAGATATATCATCCATGAAATGTATCCACCATATACCAACATGTGCATCTACCAATATGCCAACGTATTTGCATCTACCATCCATGAGTGTACCATCATACATCATTACTTGCACCAAACAAATATATCAACCATCGCGTCAATAAGCTAAAACTCCCCAATGATGTACAACATGACTATCGGCTTCCACATGTCTCATTATGTGTAGCCCATGCGACATGTAAAATGCATACACCATGATATCCAACATTACCATGTAACACCAATAATACATCATAAGATATACCGTCCATGTACACCACCATCATCACGAAATGATTAATCTCATCAGATCAACATCAATCCATATTATTGGGTTAGTGCCATGCACCAAGATTTATTTTTATATTATACCAGGTAGCGTAGTCTCGCATGAAAGCCCTAGGAAAGCGGTGTCAAGGCACGCAATAAACAATGTCCGGACCTTGGAATCTGAGGTTATACCATCACATCAAACTCAAAGCCGTGAACGCTCCCAAGGCTTTACCATACCGACCTACTACACGAACGCGTGTTAATGCAGTGACCTATTCAAAGGTTAGCCGCGATTATTGTACACACTTGACTATCACCATTGTTACTTTTATTGTTATTGGCAGTAGATGACACTGTTGAACTTCCCTTCAATCTTTCATTACGATCTGGCTGCTCTGTCTTCTTAACCCACTTATGTAGATGAAGCCCTTCTCTTAAGAACTTGAGGTCTGTGTATCCATGTTTTCAAAGATGTATCCTTTCTTACTTCATTCCTTCTTCTAGCGCTATGTGAAGTCCTCATCATGGAATTTTCTTCTTGTATTCCATCCTCACGGGATTTGTGGCCAAATCCACTACATGTAGCGGCATCTCCTTAGAGTTGGTGAACATATCCAATATGTCCCTGTTGAATGCATCTCCAACACCTTAATGGTGTTATAGGAATAAATTGCATATATCTCCTTTCTTGGTCCTACATTCAAGTTGTGACCATATCCATTACATGAATAAACATGCGAGTGAAAATGCTTTCATACCTTTGCTTTGGTGTCCCAAAATGCGGCTTTTGATGTCTTCCTTTGCTTTGTACTTTTGAAATTTGCTGCCTTGTGTAGATGGTTTCTTTGCAATGTTATTGCTGCTCTTTGTGGGACTTACCTCATGCTTCTTTGAGAGTGCTTGCTTCAGCATGTGTATCTTCTCCTTTATTGTCAAGACACGATTTATCACATGATGGTCTTTGACTTGAGATCTCATCCAAGATTCTTGACTAGTACAAAGAATTTGTTTGGCTTTCCACCTTCTTTCTAAGGTCAACAATTTCAGCTTCTATCTTTTTTAACATGAATTTTTCCTTTTCATTTTGTTGAATCTTCAATGGTTCCTCTATTCTTTTGGCCTTCTTCAATTTGGGTCTTGGGATGGACAATGGTTTCAAATGTTTTAATCTCATCATCTATATAAATGTCTTCTTTTCCATTCTTTAGTCTTGTGATCTCTTCTTCCCTTTTCTTCTAATTTAGAACTCTCTTCTTGTTCTTTGAGCATTCCCTTTAAATTCAAGATGTGCCTTGACTCCTCCTAAGAAACTTCTTAGTGTTATCAGAAGATGGTTATAGTTATTGTGTATAAAATGGTCGAAAAACCACATACATATATAAACCCTGATTTCCTTTTGGATTTTTAATGGGTTCTTCTATTCTTCCTTGGATAAATATATCGACTTTACACAAACTATATCGCTTCTTCTAATGCTTCAGTTGGAGAAAAATCATCATCATCATCATTTGCATTCAAGGGATTTAGAGTGTTCTTTACCTTCTGAAATATCCTCGTGATCTTCCTTTTGCCAATATCAACACACATACTTCTTTGCCATTTGAAATGTCTTCAAGATCTTCCTTTGTGTGCTATTATCGCTTGATTATTTATCTTCACTTGAAATGTTTTCAAAATCACATTTCAAATAATGCATTCAAAGGATTTTGATGATTCTTACCTTTGATGATCTTGATGGGTCTTCAATTTCTTCTTTCTCTCTTCTTTGCTTTTGATGTATCCTCTAGATTTAGCCATAGATCCTTGGTGGAAGTGCATTGTCCATGCTCTCTTGTTGATAGGGCTTGAGAGTCCACTGGGAGAATTTGACCAGAGCCAATGCATCATTCTTCTTTCCTTCCCTTTGAATACCCAAGTTTTGACTTGTTCTTCAATGGAACATACCCACCAATGGTTTCCTTCCAAATAGTTGCTCTCCCATTGTCTTCAAATACACTCTCATCTCTCTATTCTCCAAGTAGAATGGTTTTTCCTCATCAAGGATTGGAACTTCATCATCCATTTTGTGTCATAATATATGGATCTCCTTCAAGCTTGTTAAGGCTTGTGGTGAATGCCTACTCCGATACCAATTTTTTGGACACACACCACCACCACCACACACACACTTGGGGGGTGAATGAGTGTGGAGCTCTTTTCCCAAAACTTCCTCTCTTTCACCACAAAGAAACTCATCAATTAGCATTCAGCATTTATTCATTACCCATTGTTGTCATTTTATAACTAGTTGGATGTAGGCACATGCTCGACCAAGCATGATATATTGGTAATATATCATCAACAAGTCATCATCACAATGAACACAAAGAACACACAATATGTATGTACAATTTTCTTTTATTAGGGACTACAATCAGCAGGGGTTTATCAACAACAACTAAATGGAGTACAACTCTACAAGATCACCAAATTTATATGAAATACTCAACTTACACCCTTAGCACAAAATTATATGAGGCAAAAATCCTCAATATATATTAATCTGTCAATAGGTACGCAATTTGTCAGTAGTGCAGCCCGTGTGTTTACGTGCTCTGGCTCACTATAGCCTGTGTGTGAATGCGACCAGTGTATATTGTAACAAGTGTATTCTCTTGAGAACTTAGGGGTTTTCTTTGCTTCACATGATTAGCTCCTCTGCCAGGTAATCCTTTCTCTTATGTCTTCCGCTATCCAAACTGACCCACAGCAGGTCACAACACATCCCAGATCTCCAATAGCTTGCTCATGCTCCTTAAAAAATCAATATGAATGATATCTCAATCATGTATAAATAAACTAGTATACCATAGCAATCATGTCATTCTTGAATCACAAGGTGTTTCTCACTCCAAATCCACCAAATCAACAAATTGAGCCAACCACATCACAATATCATACCAATAATTCCCTAAGCATTCAAAATATATCAAACAATAACATCTATCAGAGACAATAATGTAACCATACCGATTTGTCTTAGTGATGATTGGTGAGGCCTTAGAATCACCGGTCACGGAACACGCCTCATCATCCAAGGCTTAGCACCGGCTAGAGCCTAAAATCTCATAGGGTGTCGGGTCCATGCTCTTTGTACCTGATCATCGCATGTACACTGCACTATACATAGCCATCCAGCGTGTACATGCACCCTATACCTAGACAACCGGTATTAGACCAAAATAGGACTACGTGAATGAGACTTTTCAACAGATCTCGACATTCTTTGAAGCTTTGAGTGCATCCGCTTGAGATCCTCCTCTTGGTCTCTTCCTCATAATAGATCTTCAATCATGCTCAAGAGATCCACACCAATAACATTCTCTCACATGAATATCTCCATCAATACTTCAAATTTATTCACAAGAAGCTCTCCATTTGATCCACAAGTATTCTCACCGTGTGCCTTTTACAAGAGATCCTGGATTCTTATTTATACTTTCATCTTCTAGGTCCTTAACCCATTTTTAGGTTAGCAACCCATTTCCTGGGCCACTTAACCTATTTTTCCTTATTTTAAAGGTTAACGCTTTCCATGAATAGAAGGTTCTCAATACTTTATCATTTAAATATTCCTTCTTGATTTGTCTTTACTTTATCATTTAAATAATCCATCTTGATTTTTCACTTTTACTTTATTATTTTAAATATTGATTTTCTTCTTTTTCAAGCACTTTGAATTCTTTAACCTTTTAGGGCTTGAAGCCATCATATGGGGGTCCTCCAACTTCATAAAGGCCACAACTCTCAAACCATGAGGAGTTATGTGACATTCCACATGCAAGCATGGCATGACAAGGGACTATCCGTCTGGGATAATTTCGCCAGTACTTCGTGATCTTCATCTCATTATTCCGCATACAAGCATGGGTCCTCAACCATTCTTCTAGGATAAATCAATCCAGGTTAAAGCATGTTCGAGTGAGGGATTTCACCATAAAGGGGACCAATTTTGAGTTCAAATCCATTTACATTTTCTTATCTAGCCAGCTGATAAGACAATAATGATTAAATGGCACTTGCATCAATTTACCAACTGCATCTGCATGTATCAACTACTTGCATCATGTATCAATGACAACTCGTTGAGCCATCTCGCTTTATCAATGCATCCTTGTCGGCTGGTCCGGCGCATTGATTGATTTCCACTTGGACATCTATCGATTTCTCATCAAGGAGACATCATATCAATTAATTGCTGAAATCAATCAAACCAAACCATTTACATCAATGACATATGATCCAACAATCTCCCAAATGATCAAACCGGTATCGAGCATGATCAACCGCACAGCAGTTGATTTTGATTGGGGAACGATCTTGAATTAACTGTATCGTTTTATTCTAGCTGTTCTCACAATTTGCAGATCAACAACCAATTTTACGCAAAATAACGGCCTCTAACAATTTTGTTTGTAGTGATTTCAAGTTCCTTATTCTTGTAAGGTGATTTGCCCTTTTTCACCAGTTCTTTACGTACTAACAAATTCTGACCGTGGGGGTGAGGGACAATGATTTTCGCATCCACAGATTTGATGAATGTTGAAAGTGTTTTACTACTTTAAAACAACATAAGCACGCTTATCTACAAGCTGGGTAAGTAAGTTCCTCTCCCTTCCCAAGGGATGAGATCATAAAGGCAATGGGAACTTTGTTGTTTTCAACATGCTTTTGGGTTAGCATGAGTGGCATAAAGGCGATTAGAAGCAAATGTGTAGAGAGTGAATTATCACGAAAAGTCGGGGATCATTAGGTAAGGATCTTCTACTATGGCATTTTTTATTGAGTCAAAGGCGACTTTCTAGGGTCCCAATGATTACATCCTTTTTTTATTAGGTTCTGTAATGGCCTAACCATTTTAGAAAAGATGGGGACAAACCTTCAGACAAAATTAATAGACCTGAAAGATTGCATGGACTTTGGAAGGGTAGTTTTGATATGACTTGAATCTTCGGGGATGTGACCATCCCTTCGGTAGGATCTGATGAATCCCGGTAGCTTTGCCTTGTTCTCTGCGCAAAGGCAATTTTTGGGATTTAAAGAGATCGCGGTATTTATGGCATTGTGGGAATAGATCTTAGATGAGCTAAATGATCTCCTTTATTTTTTCTTTGAGAGGAATAGTGACATCATCTAAATATACTACTATAGATTGATTGATTAGACCATGAAAGCGATATCCATCACTCTCTTAAAGGTGGCACCGACATATAAGCCCAAAGGGAATTTTTTCTATAAGCATAGGTACCCAATGGAGTACAGAAAGTGGTGCTTGAGATAGTCAGGGAGATATGGAATTTGGTTATACCCGAAAAACCATCCAGCCGGTGATAATCTTTTCGAGGAGGCGGATACTTGTTGGAGGATCACATTTCCCACATCAGGAGAATAAAGGTAGTTGTCTTTATGAGATGCTTGGTTTAAATTTTGGAAATTGACACATAGTAGGATTTCACCACTGCTTTTCTTCCTTACAGGGACACGATTGGAGACCCATTGTGTATGTCTTACCAGGAAAATTATTTTGGCATTCAAGAGTTTGTTTAATTATTTCGACTATTGGTTTCAAGTTTTGGCTGCATGCTTTCTTAACTTACTGTTGAAAAGGTTGGGTCCTACCAGGGTTTCATGGGAATAATGTGTTGTATGTTGTTATGATCAAAGGTTTTTAGGTGAAATTTACGTATGTCCAAGCAAAGACATTCTCAAATTCCTTAAACAACTTAATAAATGTTGGCTTTTCTTTCTTTCAGAAAATCCATCCCCAAATTGATGCACTATGGGTTATCTTTAGTTCCACCTAAATTTACTTTTCATGTGTCAAGGAAGAACTATTTGTTTACAATTAACGAATTTATCATGCAAATCCTTGCTCTAATCTTCTGGAATTTTAGAATGGGAATTTACCATGCTCAGATGTTGACTTAGGGGGATCTTGGGTCCGGTATTATGAGTAAAGAGTGCAAAGGGTCTTCGTGGTGGAATGGAGTGAATGGCACCTTAGGTATCTTCAATATTACGGCAGGTAGTCTATTAGTCCATCATGAAAACTTCTCCAATTAGTGATGATGTTGTCGGAATGAGGATGGTCGAACAACTTCATTGGAAAATACATTAGGAGAAGAGATATACAGGGAAAAATTTTAGAAGCTGACAGTGGCTAACAAATCAAGCTGAAATTATTCAATCTGAAATAGAATTAGTAATTAGCATAAAAATTTTGCTATTGAATTCCATACCTGGTTTGATAGATTTTTCGTTGTGGAGATGGCGGTGGAATGAAGTCTTTACTATCTAAGGGTACTACCTATCTAATACGATTTCGAATCACAAAGGCATTGGGTACTGAATCCCTCAAATCTAGTGATTTTCTGTACCTTGCAGAAGTTACCTCATATTGGCCATTATTGTTTATGCATTCAAGATTCTTAGGCAAAGAGTGATCAAAGTTTTGTTACCAGCTGGATCAATGAGCACACATCACCAACTCCTTCCTTATATTTAGATCCATGAAATTAAAGCGTTGGGATCGTTTTCATGGGGTGTATGTGACCAGGGTTGTTATTGTGTTAGTAATGCTTAATTTTTGAATGTTACGTGTTAGTAATGGTAGAAGTTTCATCCGTGAAATTGCCGAAAAAAAGTGTTCATCCCGCAATTGATTGACAGCGTTGGGTGATTTCAGTAGGATCATTTAAATGGAGTTACGCGAAACTTAAGGTAACACTCGCGAGTTGATATGATTACATTTGGAAGCTTACCATTCTCCGGGCAACCATGATGAGAACCGGTCGTAGCAAAATAACCATGTAGCTATTGGGACCAATCTCTACTTAAAAATAAGCCATATACTTCAGGGATATCAAGGACAATAATATCGATAATTTGATGGAATTTAGGATTAGATGATAATATGATAAGTACATTTTTTATTTCACATATTACTTTAACACTAGTCCGATCAAAATGAATAATTTTGGAGGCGTAAAGGTTGAACCCGACTTGATTTTTGGCAGAATGAGACCAAGGCATTCGTTTGGCGGAGTACTTTGGGATTTCTACCATACAGTTATGCACATTCCTAATGAAATTTCAAAGTCAACAAAGATGGAACATTTCTAGAGTATTAACAACTTGAGGGGTTGTTGTTTTTTACTCGCAGACTCTAGAACTGGTTTATCTACATTTGTTACGCTTTTTAAAACAAGGTCTCTTTTATCATAGGACTCTAGTGTCGTTTTAACAGAGACCTTTTGAGGTGTTTTAGGACTGTTTTCTACAAATTTGTTGTTGGTTGTTTTGATGATCAACATGAAGAAATGGAAAATTTCAATGATTTCATGGCAAAATATTAGCTCCTAAGTTTTTGAGATCCTCAAGTGAATCATAATATAAACTTGGGTTTGTTGAATTCTATTTAGTTTCAATTTAGGGGTTAGACTATTTTTGAGTTGCATTAGTTACAATTTAGGAAGAGGATTACTCGTTGACTTACTTTGGGTGTTGTAAGGATGCACTGTTTCGAATTTAGCTTGAAAAATGCTATCCGGAAAATGCCCAAAATGTTGGGAGGATTAGGTCCTCATTACCACTATTTCTTCATTCATCCCTGTTAGGAATCTTAGGAGGAGGGAACTAAGTTATCATGTGCTACCAGAATTGTCTGGATAGCATAATGTAGACTTTCTAGACTAAGGCCTTCAGAATTTAAGTTAGGCAGGTTTGTGGGAAAAGGCTTTCTAAAAGGGGTTTTGTAAGACCAGCGAGAAGAGCTTCTTCAAGCCCGATCTTCTCAAATATAGCAACTGAATTTGACGCTTTGAATGACCTTGTGTAAACTTTCAATATTAGAACCGTCTGATTGAGTTTTGGTTTGGAGGATCACGGGAAGGAATTTTGCGTTTTCTTGGAGGATGAAGTATTCTCTTACTCATTACAGATAGTGTCCTTTAGGCTAAGAATATCTTTCTCGATTTGAATTACCTCCTCGAAGACTTCTAACAATGTTGCTTTTATTTGTTATTTTAAATTTCTATGTTTTGGTGTAGGGATTTCACGTATTGTCTTGAAGATAATATTTTTAGTAGGCATTGAATCCATGGGGATTCGATTCTTTAATGTTAGAAACCTTTGATTAAAGACTTTTATCTTTTCTTTGGGGTTCATCTTTAAACTAGAGAGTTCCAGTACCAAGACTTGAATTTACATTCGTCTCAAATTTCTGAGGAAACAAAGATTCTAAAATCTATCCCAAAGATTAATACAATGGTGTGGGGTTGTTGGGGAAAAGTAGCAGTCAAGGCATTACCCTCAAATGTGTATATGGAAAAAGTCTACATACTACATCTTTGTGTTCAACACTATGGATCCTAATGGCTAGCAAGATTTTTTTAATATGATATTCAACGATCTTCTTGGAATCTTGGTCAAATTTGGGGAGCCATTTCTCGGATGTTTAGGCAAAGGATATTGGGATCCAGGTAGCCCTTATGACATCTTGATCGAGCCAAGGCCTAGCGGAATTGTTCATATTTTCCATGGGTGTGGGTGGTGTTGAAGTTTGATATGAAGAGCACTTGCTTTAATGGGATGACCTTATCTTGAAGAAGGAGTGCAAAGGGGTGGTGATGAGATTGGAATACGGTCTCCTACATTTGTAGGAGTGAGATATGATCACGGATCCATAATTGTTTAGTGTAAGACCAGTGCAACTAGAGTTGCTCCCTAATATCGAGGAGAAGTCCTAATGGTTGATTCAATGGCAGGCACTGGTTTCCCGATACAGACCCAAAACACTTGCCGTGTCCTTAGGAGGTTGTGAACAATTTCTTATGCATTGAGCCCACAGGGGTTTAATTGTGTGGTTCAACGGTAATGCGGATCGTCGTTTGATTTGGTTTTTGTTTGAGGGGGGAATGTTGTCGTTCGAATGACTTCTTGACACTATAGGTGAGCGATTAGGTGGGGGACGAGTCTTACGACCTCCCTTGTACCATCAAATAGTGTTAGAGCCCTTCTTTAGGTACCATTTGTTGTGAATGAAAAGCCTTCGTCAAGCTGGAAGCTGGCGTCTGGTCGAGTTGTCTAATTAGCAAGCAGTTTAAAGTTGTTTCACTCAGCGGGTTTAAAATTAGTTGGCCAATCTAAAATCCTAAAAAGAAACAAACCAAATGAACAGAAGAAACAAAATAACTCACTAATTACTAATTGTTAGTATATATATGTACATATATATGTAACTTATTTAAATAATATTTAAATAGTAATACGTTTATCTAATTTATATATACAAGATAAACAAATTATGAGTTTTTAATCTGAACTCATAAAAAATCAAATGTAGAAATGGTTATTTTGATGAAAATAAATAAAAGAAAGCAAAAATTACTATTTCTTTTGGTTTGTTTTTAATCTATATATGCATCTGTAAGATCAAATATCAAACTACCATTCAAACAAAAAAATATAGACAGTGAAAATTATACTACATATAAAAATTTCTATAATAAATAAGAAAATAAAGGGAAAGACTAACCTAATGATATTGAGGAGTATGCATCCAACTATTTGTATAAATCGTACATCGGTCCATCCACGAGATAAATGTATTGTGCATCTTCACACTATTTGGGACAAACGCTAAATTTTGCATTGGTTGGTGTATTTAATTGATAAAACGATAGAATGCAAAATAATAATTGTGATATAATAGAATGCAAGTAATAATGCATAAGATAAATCCGACAGTTACAACTTTCATTTAATCAATAAACATGTTTAAGTTAAACCTTATAATATGAATTGAATGATCATTCACTATTTTTTATACAACTGAAGCATAAAATCATGAGCGTGAGAGAAAAACTATCTTGAACATAATAATCTCTGCAGTGAAAGCTATCAGCAGGTCATCTCAAATTATCAAGATAAACAAATTATAGATATGACATTTACAAAGCGATAGGAAGAAATGTAATATATATTATGTCAAATTAGGTATAAGCTTGTTCACAACTAGCCCCAGGCCAAGATGATGTAATTAAAAAAATAATGGGTTTTTAAAGACTTCTGAAAGGTAATTGTTTCCTCTTCAGAGATCAGATATTGATTACAAAAATAAAAAGGGGGATCTAACCACCTAAATCATACTAAATCCTCTAAAGATAACAAAAGTTTATTTATGTTCATACAAAATGTATCAAAGACATGACTGGAAATTCTCAAATATGCCTCTGATCAATTGGTAACCATGAACTCCTGAATATCATGAAAGTAAAAGGAAAAATAGAAAGATTTAGATACACATTCACCATTAATTTACAAATTTCGAATTAACATAGCGGCTCTGATCTTGCGATTATGTAGCTAGTTGGCTAATAAATAATCAATTTATTAAAAAAACAAAACAATCTAGTTTTAACAAAATAATCCTATTTTAAGATAAAGGATCATACCTCCAACTGTAAGATCAAATTGTATTAGACAATCTTGGAATTTACTATAGCTATTGCAGCCTCAACATTTTTAAATACTACATTGCACATTGAGTCTTCATACATTTTTTTCTTTTCCTTGGACCATTAGACTTGAGCCTATCATTTTATTAGTTAGCATCAATATGATCGGTGAGATAACTCCTGAATATCCTGAAAGTAAAAGGAAAAATAGAAAGATTTAGATACACATTCACCATTAATTTACAAATTTCGAATTAACATAACTGGCTACAGAATCTTGCGATTATGTAGCTAGTTATTTTAGTAAATGAAATCCAATTTATTAAAAAAAACAAAGCAATCTAGTTTTAACAAATAATCCTATTTTTAAGATAAAAGGATCATACCTCCAACTGTAAGATCAAATTGTATTAGACAATCTTGGAATTTACTATAGCTATTGCAGCCTCAACATTTTTAAATATTACATTGCCTGTAGTCTTCATACATTTTTCTTTTCCTTGAATGATAGACTTGAGCCTATCATTTTTATTAGTTAACGCATCAATATGATCAGTGAGATCCTTAACTTGTGACTGTAGGATGGGTACATCAGTGTAGTATTTATCGATCCAGAAATGACAAACTTCACACTTCGATTGAGCGACGGTTTCTTGGGAACAAACATGATTTTGAACTGGAGCATCTTCCACACAGACAGTAGATTCATTACCCAATTTAATACCAGGAAACTCTGCATTATGTTTCATACAGGGAGGTAAATTGTCAACAAAGTTGTAGGGTCGATCGAGGTGTGGCTCGAACGAAAGAGGGTCTTCTTTAGTGAGGAACCTATCGATTTCAGAGTCTGAACTCTCATGGACCTCGATCATGCTGATCGAGCTCACATGAGGGTTCGACTTGTTACAAAGCCTCCTCAAAATTATCCTCCCAGCTCTCTTGTTCTTAAAATTTATATCAACATTGCTTTCAGATATCTTGCCTGTAGATTTCTTTAAATTTTTAACAAATTCATTAGGATGTATAGCTTGCCCACGGGTCTGCTCAATAACCTTTGGATCAAGTAAGGGTTTGTTGTAGGAGGCTGAGACACAGGCCTGGGTAGGTGAGAGGGGCATTGTAGGGTAGACAAGGGTCTCTTCAACCACGAGTTTGTTGACCTGCTCCATATTAGGGTTACCATAACCGTTTCTTATTATGAATGAATCCCAACTTTCATTCTGCAACTCTAATTGATGCGCAAGTAAAATTTGTATTAAGCCGTGATGGAAGAGGCTCAAGTCTGATCATTGCTTTCTATACCTTTTGCCCATTTTATAAAGGCTCCTCAACAAATAATACGACATGTTCAAAGAAAACCCCATAAAAATCATGAGCAGACGCAAATGATAAAGAAACACAAGACCAAAACGTCCTTCACAGGTGAAAAACTATTTTAACACAGCAAGTAGACCGTGCTAGCGAACTTTCAGTAAAGAGATGGGCATACCTCTGTCACGTTCTTTTATCTTCCGAGATGTAAATAGAAGACTCCAAGGGACTTCTTCCACCTTTGCATTTTTGAGCCACCTTTGACCACTTGCAGGGAGTCCTATAGATTGACTCAAGAAATCCTCTGTAACCTCTAGTTGGACATCACCCACCTTAGCTCTACACCCATCGAAGGAGAAAGTGAATTCTTGGGAAGTTTGTGAATTGAAACCCTAGAATTTTCTAAGGAAAACGAGCCAACCATTTCTCTCAAGATCCTCTCTGGCATCGTCATATAAGAGTAGAGCTTGAATGCCATTAGGTTTGACTCTAACAACAAGAGCCATACTGGATGAAAGGGTAATCAATCAAACACAACGCGCAGGGAGGGTTTGTGATAATAGACCAGAGCCATGCCCCGAGCCCGACAAACACCAATAGTGAACAGCGTATGAGTAGAAGACTCATAAAAATAAAATGGGTGTTAATTGAAATGCACGTGAAGAGGGTTTGTAAATCCCAAGACCAGTCTTGGAAATGATGGTTGACTACAAATCGTATTGCCACCTTTCATAAAGTACAAGCCAAGACCATAGCATTAAAAAGGAAATGAGTGTGAGACATAGTGGGTTGGATCATATGGTTCGGGAGGTTGAAAATCGAAAATAAAAAACCTAGTAATGAAGAAACATATAACCAAGAATCAAACAACAACAAAAAACCATGCCAATGCTCAAATCAAAAAGTTCCTTTGTTGATATAACTATCAATCCCTAAGCATGCTTAGTGTTCAAGGAATCGAAATAAAGAGAATAGTTCTTCATGGAAAGGAACAAAGCCTCATTAATAAACTGTAGAGACATTTTGCCTTTCGTAAATTTTCGGATAGAATGATAACAACCATAAGTTTTCATGCTTCATTTTCATGCTTTCAGTCATGACGAAGCATAAAAAAAAACAATAGGGAAAAGCGACAACTTACAACTGTCATTTCAAAAATTGCTCATGAAGAGTAAATAAAATAGACGACCCCAGTTAGGCAGCTATATAGATCATTTAATTGATATAAAAAGTTAAAAATATGTTGGGCTGCCAATAGGTCACCAATTTTGTTATTGGATTAATCGGTAAATGCGGACGTAAAATGATCTCCCTAGATCCACCTAGATCTAGAACAAAACAATACAGGACATGATGCTTTCCTTAGGCTCTAATCATTGAATTTACTATCAAACAAGAGATGAACGACATATTGTTTAAATATCTCTTCCTTGTATCTTTTTTGATCTCGTTCTACTCCGGTGCTACTATGATATTGGATCTGCAAGGGAACATAAGCCAACCAAAGTGAAATCAACAATAGTATACTCAATGAAAACTTATGTATGTGATCAAGGAATCATACATAAAACGAGAATAGTTTTATGGGAAAGAAGCATGCCACTGCATTATATTAAGTAAAAGTGGAAGATACAACCAAAATCCTCGATGTTGCAAGGTCCCCTTTTAGTGGCCCTTTTCTCCAACACACACACTTTCTCTAAACTTGCATGAATAAGATCCACAATGACTTGATGAACCAAAATGAATCCCTCAAGCATGAACTAAAGTAGAATTCCTTAGACAATTCTTAGCCTATTCAACCTTCATTAACCTTATCCTTTTCCATTAGAAATCCCTCTTTATATGATCCAGGGGATCAAATTTTGCTCAAAATTCAAAGTGCTTGGATTCACTTCAAATCAAATGAGTGTGTAGGCCTCATTGTCACAAACCCAACGCAACTAGAACGGGTTTAAACGAACGTTCGATGAGTGAGATATCGCGTTCTGTTCAAATTGTCAAACAGGGAAAAAAAAAATTGCTAACTGTACAGTCCATACAGTTGCTGATGTGGCAGGGCCGTATGACACGTGGTAGATGTTGAGTTGGCAGGGTCGTATGACACATGGCAGGTGTTGAGTTGGCAGTCATGTGGATGAATTAGCGTCCGACATGTGGCATATTTGTGGAAAACGGGTTGGTGACACGTGGCCCAATCGAGGGCTGCCACATGTCACCTGGTCAATGGTTAAAATTTGTGGAGTCTGCAGGACTTGACCCTGTGACCTCCGAGCAGGGGTAGAGATTTGGGAAGGGATGCCCAACTGGTGCACCACCCATGTAGTTCTTACAACTATATGGTTTCAAATGTATTTGAATTATCATTTTATTATGTTTTGGGTGCGGTCCGGGCCAGGGCTAAGCCCCGGCCCCTAGTCACATGTGGATTCCATATGACCACCACCGTGCATGCACGCGTTTCAAGAAATTTAAAAGCCCGCATGCATGGACACATGGTACTTAACCATATGAATTGGAGTTTAAAACTTATCCCTTTTCATGCACGGTCACATGGCCATACGCCCAACGGTTTGGCGGTTAGGGGCTAGGTTCCCTAACTATTCTACAGTTGCATGCGGTTTTGCGGTTATGTTCCTGGTGCTAGGTTTAAGCACGTAAAATAATGCAGAGGCTAGGTTGGACAAATAGAGGTGCATTTTGGCGATCCAAAAAAAACAAATTTGAAGGGGAACTTCCAGGAAGCCTATCTTCTTCAATTTTTGGCCAAATCAGGTGTCGAAAAAGCCCAGCTAGGGGTTTTTGGACGTTCTGAAGCCCTTGTTCTTCTACTAGTTCACAACCTCTTCCAAATTATCCAAAGGGACATGGTAAAATTCCTTCACAAATTTCTTTGTTAAATCTTGATATTAAATTTGAATTGCCAATGTACAATGGAGAGGTAAATGATGAGATATTAGATAATTGGATTCGTCAGATTGAGGTGTATTGTAGGATACAAAAAATTGAAGATGATGAAACTAAGTTTCAGCTTGCTTCTTTAAGATTGGATAGTGCAACACTCATTTGGTGGGAAGCCAAG
>SNQJ01S0143998.1:0-24355 GCA_010110895.2 Picea sitchensis
AAAGCGCAACGGAGGATCTACACCAAACATCAGTAAAAAGGTTAGTAGTTTCTTTCCATGCATGTATTGTGAAGGAGGGGTTTAAGTTTTGGGTGGTAGGTTAAAAAGTAATTTCTTTACGGTCAAAATTTGCATGCAAGTCTGACCCTAGTTTGCTAGTCTGTAGGGTATTTTTCCCAACAACAGGGGTCTGGAATGAGACCTCAGCCGTCGATCTGGGCGCTTAAATCCCAGTCGTTGAAAATTGCACGCCCTCATATTGAACCCCCCCCAGCCCATTAAAGGAAGAACGACAGGGGGTGGGGGTCCAAAATTAGACCCTGTCCGTAGATCTAGGTGTGTAGATCCTGGCTGCCTAGATCCACTCACTTCTTAAACCATATGCGTTATATCACTAAGACCTAGGAAAAGTGGGTTTTTGACCCATTTCTTGCCCTCTTTTGTCAAAGGGCGTCGCTTCATAGGGAAAACACCCCCCTTCATGTTTATGTGATAACACTTCTAAACCAACATCATTTTTTTCAAGGTTTACTATGTTGCATGCAGTTACAACATTAAGTGATGGTTTTGAATTTTGAGCTAAATTTAGCATCTTTTGTGTTTTCTCCAAGGATATATCAGGTGATGATAATTTTTTAACATATCTAGAAGATTTATACTACCTCTGGTATAATTTTTAAAAATCTAAATATTTTTGCAAAAGGAACAGGCTCCTACAAGAAAGTTCGCAGCTCCTGGACTCATTGGCGCTGCAAACTGGGTGTTTTAGGACAGTTTGCAGTGTTGCATTGTGAACTCAGGGTTATGAAGATTTGGAGGTGAGGGAGACTTCTAGGTATCAGGGGGTTCTCATACCAGCATTCAGAGGATCGACTGCACATCAGAAGGCCACCTGCCTGAAGGAGCTACAAGCACAAAAGACACATTGTCAGTTGTTGACAACTTGTTCTATACGTTGCCAACATCTTCCTTCAAAATGTAAGTTTGTTTTTTTATTTTTGTACACTTGTTTCCACGCTTCCCTTAGGCATGGAATCCTGTGAGGAATTTAAGGGGTGAATTGTAAATCTTTCTTGGATGGTTTTGGTTATTTAAGATGCATTTTAATAGGAGAAGAGGTTCAAATGGTTAAACACAAAACTTTTATCTTTATTCTTTGATTGTAACAGATTTTTCCTGATCTATGAACTAGATTCAAGAAACTTTTAATGGTGGAAATCAGTCTTTATCCTACTTTCATATTTTTTTGTCTCACTTTGATTTCGGTTTTTTGTGAAGGATTCATCATGTTGTTGTTTCTTTATTGCAGTAAATGATTTATTGTGGTATTGTATGAAAATTGATGAGAGTGATTTTCTCTTTGGATTAAGAAGTTCTTATTCAAATGAGCTTTCTTTCATATGTGTTCCATAAATACCTGATGTAAAAATGATACACATATTTCACTTCTCTTACTACGTCTTCCATTTCTTAAACCCTGATTTGAAGATATTCAAAGCCTTGTTTGTTGGTGTGTATTTCATGGAAGGATTTGTGATTGACATCTTAAAATGAGTTTTGCATCCATTTGCCACACTTTTAAAAACATTATTATTCACATTATGATGGGTATTAGGTTTACATATACAACAGTCTAGGTGTTACTTCTAGTGCTAACACAAGTACTTGAAGATCATCTACTTATTTTCCAAATATTTCAAATGCGATAGAGTGAGAAACTTCCTTCCTTTTGTTTCAAACATTTACATCCATCTAATTTATCTTCTTATGGAATGGGGATGTTACTTGTGACCTTGGTATTGACATTACCATCTTCAATACTTAGTCTCAGTCCATGTATGATAGAAAGTGACTGAATTCACCCAACATCAACAATCATACTATACCTGCATTAGATGGAGCACATAAACACATTTGTCACAACATTATATGGAGTACGGAAAATCATTTTTGGTTTAGAGGAAAGTTTATGTATCATAGGAGCAATGCTTTTATCCATATTCTATAAGACAACATATATGGTTCGTGTGTGAGTACCCCAAAAACTATTCAAATTATCAATGGTTTTTTTTATCTTTCATAAGCAAATTTATTAAGGAATACACCATAATAGTGTTGAAAATGGACAATATGAATTTCATTCAACATAATAGACATCATATGTTTCTTTCCTATCCCTGGAATCCCTTATACCAAAGTGAAGGGTAAAGGTTACTACCACTTATAAAGTCCAACTTCATTCATAGCAACAATAATATGCATAACATCCCAATGAATAACTATCAATCATGGAATATTGAATGTCCTATGAAAATATTTAGTAAAATTAGGGGTAAAACATATAAGCATTGTTGGTCACTCTTTATACTTAGGAAAGTTTTTCAAGCTAGAATCAAGTTAGGATATGAAATTATTCTTTTCATTTGAAATGTGATAAAGAAAACATATGAGAATTATGACAACAACAAAAAAAACTAATTATTTAACAATGATTAATATACAATTATTACGTCAATGTTAAGACACTAAAAGAGTGTAAAGCCACATATCTCTTTTATTTTGTGGCAAGGAATATAAGGACTATTAGGTAACAATATGAGATCCTTTGAATCTTCATTGCAATATCATCATTAGTTTATTTTTTCTACATCAAATAAAGCATTCTTGGAATGGTAACAAAAACATTTCCTAGATTAAAATTAATTATGGTAAAAATATTTTTTTTCAAACACATAGTATTTAGTTTTATCACTAACAAACAATAAATCAAAAAATATGTATAAATTGTGAATTTAGAAAGACCTCCTATAATCCTGTATTATATCACCAACATAGAAGTGAACGATAGCTCCATTAGGATCATGAGTATTATTTGGTAAGTATTTTATAATAGGATAAATAACTCTACCATTTAGGTCACCTTTATCTTTAGGATCACCCATGCTTCTAGAACTAATCCTCTTAGACCTACCTATTCAAGAAAAACCATGGTTGAGTTACAAACCAAATGTGTTTGAGTTAGAAATGAAAAATTAGAAAAATAAAACCTAATCATAGCTTTGGTGTCGATTATATAGCCATGGCACCCTCTTGAATGAAAACTTGTATTATAATCAAGTTTAATATAACAAAAAAAACAACTCCAACACATTAAAATTAAAAACTCTTTTTAAGCTCATTCGTCAAACTATTTAGACAAGAACTATCTAACATATTTTTAATATCGTGAAAGTATCAATTATGTTCATCTTAATTGACTACATACACACTTTATGGATAACTCCATGATAAGGAACAATAAAAGAATTCCCCCCTTGCAAAGGTATGCCACAAATAGACTATACATTAAAATTACAACTAAATGTACAAAGGTACATTCACAATATTAAAACTGTAATATGCCTTGTTGCAATCTATTGTAGTCTAGGGATCTTAGGCATTTTTTTGAAGAAAGGAACTACATCAGAAAGCACATCAAGAGAACACACAAACCAAAAAATAAGATATATAATTTAGGGAAGGATATCCATTCAAGTATTTATTCCTTCTTTATGAATATTTATATGTAAGGGGATGGTTGGAGCAATTGTACCCACTCCAGTTAATTATTCGTTAGGTGCATGTTCATGTATCATGTACTTGAATTTACATGGTACTTAAGATAATATAATATATGATGACATTTACAGGGCCTAAAAGGCTTCCCAACATCTCCCCCGTATTCAAATCCTTGCTCATCCTGAGAAAGTGTGCACCAACATCCTGGGTCTCTACTCTTACAAATGTATCCTTACTGTGCATCAAGCATGCACATTGGTCTGCATAGGTAAATCAATCACAATAACTACCAACTATATAGGAGGATACACATATACAAGGTTTACTATGATTGGTTTCCAATGGATGTGAATGAATAAATATCACATGTATCCACTCCTTGATATCCATGCTTTATGTTGTGTCTACCAATTGGAGGGCGCATCTACTTTCCTCTACCAACTGCAGACTCTACTCCTCACAGGAACCATTAAGGCTACCTCTATTTCCAAATCTAGTTGGTAATTTGCAAACTCAGGATGATCACTTGCTCCAATGATCAACTATTACAATATTCACCAATATTGAGAGGGGAAGGTGAATTAGTATTGAGAACCTTTTACCATTCTTAACTTTAATCACATCATGTAAACATTAACCATTAACAATTCCATTCATCATAAAAAAAAACCATATACATAAGAAAATGATTTTTACGTGGAAACCCAAACAGAAGAAAACCATAGAATTCTTTTATTATATCATATTAAGATTACATTCATAAGAAGAACCAACTTCTAATATTCTCCAGCACCAACTGTAAGGAGGCACCAACCCTCTGATTTACAGGAACCAACCTGAAGGAAGCTCCAACTCCCTGATTTACCAACACTGAATAGAAGGAGCCACCAATCCCCTAAATTTATTGGCTCCAACTGGAAGGAAGAATCTAATCCCTAAAGCACAAGCACTAGACTGCTGAATGAAGACACCAATATTCTCAACTAAGCACCAACTCAATAAGATATCACCAATCCAATATATTTATACACATACTACTTATGACTTCACGTGCATGCTTCATTCCATAGAAAATCCTTCAAACCATAGAAATCCTCATCACATAATTTCCAAAATGTAATCATTGACACAAAATCGACTCACAACAATGTCTATTCATGCCAAAATCCATTCATGGAAACATCACAACCTCATAGCAATGCATACAACAACATCACAACTTCATAACATACCTTGAGAATAAGAAATATCTTAAGTGAATCCTTTAGACTTTCCTTTCACACCAAAAAGACACCCCAACACATTGAGCACATTTTATACTAGATCTTTATTTGGTTGCACTAAAAATGCGAAATTCTATAATGTATTTATAGTAATTTTGTCCCCAAAAATTAGTTGAGCCAACCTCAATTTTCTGGCTAGGTTATCGAACAAAAAATCTCATATCTCCTCATTCCTAGAGAGTTAGAGGGACTTCCATATACTGTTGGAAATGTATCAGAATAATATTTCCAACCATGTAATGTTTTCTTCCATTTGAGTTAGTTATATTGGGTAAAAATTCCCTCAAGTATAGGGTATCCAAATTGACTAAACATTAATACTTTCAACAATCTCCATATTGCAATCTTTATATTGGACATTTGTAGGATTGTAATATTTATATTGGACATATTTTGGGCTCCATTTGTGTAAAAAATAGTGGGCATGTGGAAAAAAACATGTTTTATCCCATCCCATGAGGGTCATGCTTAAAATCTACGCCATAAGGGGACCACTTTGAAGTTATATACATTTATGTCAAGGTTCCTTCAAGGGTCTTCAAGGATTATTCAAGTGGGCACATCATAATCACTTTTAGGAGCTTCTACGATTTGATTTAGGGATTCTTATAAGGTTGAAATCAATGACAACTGTTGGCACAGGGGAAGACCTAGGGTTCAATGCTACAAGAGCGCACCAAAAAATCTCTAACTACCAACCCTTTCGGCAACACCTGCGAAGAAGATGAAGTCTCACCCGAGGTAGAGGCAAGGGTGGTTGCAAGACTCAGGTGTCTGCAACCTTAGCTGGGACATAGATCTATGATTATATAGCTTACTAGAGCACTTAGCACTGTTAGTTCCTCAAGATACATTCAATAACCACTTCGCTTATAAGACAGAGCTTCACAACATTCACACTAATCTATAGTATAAAAGCACTTAGCAATAGTAAGCTAGATCAAATCCAGTAGATCAGCACTAATCATCTTCATACACATCAGATCTAACATTCATACACATCTAGGAGCACAAATCATAATCAGATCTTCCTACAAACATCAAAGTACTTAGCAGAAGAAGAAGTAAACACATTGAATCAAAGCACAAAGAATCACACATAGATTTACGTGGTTCACCCCCAACCTGGGGTTATGCCCACCAAATATTCTTCTTTATTATCTCAGTCAAGAAGTTACAACATAGAGCCTCAACAATCCTTACTCTGCACCAGACAGAAGATATGCACATCTCGCTAGATCCTTCTTCCTTGCGCTTCAACACAAAGCCTTTCACAACCTCCTACAACAAGTTGCACTTAGCTCTGCAAGTCTCTTAAAATCATGCACAGAGAATTTACAATTCACATCCGATCACACAGATATAATTACTATCACTAAGCCATTGTCTCCCTTCTACCTTGCCTAGACATCTATTTATACATACAAAAGTGGGCCTAAGCGTGGGTAAACCCACGGGCTGGCATCCCTTTCCCATTACATTAACCCAAATCCTAAAAAGGGGCCCAAAAGTGGACCGAGATCTCGTGATCTCTGATTTGTCTTGCATGCTTCCTTCGATAGGGCGTCGAAGTACCAAAAATGGTCAAATATGACCAAGTATCTCCAACAACTTGGTCAAGGGCCAACAACAACCAATTTTCCAATAATCTCCCCCTTTGGTATTGATGACAACTTAGTAAAAAAATTGTGCTCCCCCTGTCTTCTTTCTCTAATCCAATGATTGTATTGTCCTCTTGTCTTCATGTTGAATTCCCCCCTATTATCATGATTCTAGTTTTAATATTTTTCTCTCCCCCTTTGATATCAATTGCAAAGGGTAACTCCCCCTGACAATATTCCCCTTTTTGTTCTTGCATAATATTATGGAAATCAATTTGGATCAGAAATTACTAGTAGATTTTGTCGAAGATACTCAAAGGTATCCCGAGGAAGAGAATTTGTGAAGATGTTTGCAAACTATTCTTTTTTCCCAATGTACCACAACTTGATATTATTTTATGTGAATTTTCCCCCCAGAAAGTGGAACCTAATAGGAATATGTTTGGTCTTGGAAGGCATCATTGGATTCTTGGAGATGCTTATACAAATGGTGTTTTCACAGAGTATCGGAATAGGCTCATCATATCTCACTTGTATGTCTTGAATGGTTTTCTTCATATAGATAATATGAGTACACCATGATGCTTCTCTGATATATTCTACTTATGTTTTGGATAAGGATACTAAAGATTTCTTCTTGCTCTACCAGGACACTAAGAAGTCACTCAAGTAGAAACTTGCTTTACTTGCACTTCTTCTGTCATCGATAATTCCTTCCCAATCTGCATGTGTGTAGGAAACCATAGTTAACTCATTTTCTTTTGGATACCATAGCCCAAAAAAAATTGTTCCTTTAAGATCTATGAATATCCTTTTCACTGCTAGAACATGGGTTTCCTTTGGTGTCACTTGAAATATTGTGACTTGTCCAAATTCTTGCATTACATATGGTCTTGAAGTTGTCACATAGAGTAAAATACCAATCATTGATCTGTAGAGTGTTTTATACACTTCTTTAGATTCATCATGTTTTATCAACTTGCAACCAATAACCATAGGAGTACTCACAGGTTTACAATCTTCCATTTTTAACTTCTTTAACATTTCCTTGATGTACTTGGTTTTGGAAATGAAAATGAATTTGAATCTAGCTGAGATATTTGTAGTCCTAAGAAGAAATTCAACTCCCTAAGAAAGGACATTTAAAATTCATTATGAATATCCTTGGAAAATTTTTGACTCAATCTATTATCATCACATCCAAAGATGATGTCATCAACATACACTTCTATAATAATCATACTACCTTGATCTAATTTTATGTAAAGGTTACTATTTGCATTTCCGCTTCTCAATTCTTGTTGCTGTAAGTACCTATCCAATCTTGAGTACCAAGATATTGGATCTTGCTTAAGTACATACATAGCTTTCTTCAATCTACAAACATAGTCTTCCTTTTCTGATAGTAGAAAGCATTCAGGTTGTTCTATGTAGACTTATTCTTGTAATTATCCATTTAGAAAAGATAATTTTACATCCATATGATACACTTTGATCCTTTTGGAGCATGCATAAGCCAAGAACATTCTGATTTCTTCCATTCTAGCCACTGAATCAAAGGTCTCTTCAAAATATGTTCCTTCCATTTGAGCATATCCTTTGCACTCTAGTCTTTCTTTATTTATGGTTACCTGTCAATCTTCGTTTAACTTGTTTCTGAAGACCCATTTTGTCCCAATCACATTTTTGTCCTTTAGTCTTGGAAATACTTCCCATTTCTCATTATTCTCTACTTGATTTAGTTCTTATTCCATAGCCTTGATCCAATGTTCATAACTTAGGGATTCCTCAAATTTACTTGGTTCAAATGTGGACAATAATGAAAAATGTCCTTGTTCAAGTGTATGTGCATGCTTTCTTCTTCTGGTTTCTACTCCTACACTTCTATCTCCAATGATTTGTTCTAGTGGATGATTCTTTTGAGCCTGGCAGTTAGGCATCCTAGAAGGTGTCTGGAAATCTTATTGGTTGTTTTCTTCTTGTTCTGCTTCTCATTGCTTCTCGTTTTGTTTTTCTTCTTCTTCTTCCTCTTCTTCTTTATTTAGTTCTTCATTTTCTTGTTCTTCAAATATGTATGAATTTCTGGTTTCCTTCTTGGTATTCAAGAAGTCTCTTTCATCAACATTTACATTTATGCTTTCCACTATCTTTATGAGTATTAAACTGTATCACTTATATGCTTTGGTTTTGAATGAGTACCCAACAAATATGCCTCCATCCACATGGGAGTCAAATTTTCCAATCTTCTTGTCTTCCTTTTTTATGTAATACTTTCTTATAAACACTCTAAAGTGCTTTATATTCGTTGGTCTTCCTTTGGGTTCTTGCAAGGTGAGGAGCATGGTCTAATGTGGGACTTCAGAATTAAATCTTGGATATGGCATCTGATTTCTTCATCATCCAGAATAGAGTTCCTATATATCGGGTCATTAGGTAGAGGAAAACTGGGTGTCAGATCAATTGAGTTCTTTTCATGCAAGTGCAAAGGCACCCTTGTAGGTGAGTTTAATGTACCCAATTTTGGATTCCCTTGTTATGTAGTTGGAGACAACCTTATGTGTTTATGTCAACTTGGCCAGAGGGGTGATTTGATGTTACCAACGAACTCAAGGGATTTAGAGGAGTTATATGATTCTTTCATAGCTCCTCTTATCATCTTTCATCATTAAGATCACACCCGCGAAGTCAAATTTTGATTCTGATGCATTTCGACCATTCCCGTAATTTTAGAGTATTAATGAGAATTATGTAATGGATTTCACTAAGGTTGTCATTATAATAATTTATCTAAGAGGGGTACCTTTTTGTAATATCTCGTTGGAACTGGGATGAATATATCTAAATGATGGAGAGGATTAAAAGTGACTTTCGGTGCCCAAAAACACTTTAAATTCAAATAAATAAAATTTTGGAGTAAAAAGGCTTAATAAATTAATAAAGTGATTTTAGAGGAAATACTTAAGTTAAATTAAAAATTCCCTTGAAGGAAAGAAAGATAAAGGGGAATAAAATTACAATGATAACTCTTTATCTCGTGATGTTCACGATTATCTGATTTGATTTAGAGAGATCTTGGAGCCTTTGAGGGTTTGGAGTAAACCATGGTTTGGATTGGTTTCAATGGTAAACAATTCAACCCTAGCTAATCAGGTTTCGATGGTGAGAGATCCACCCTAACAAATCAACATGAAGAATCAATCAGGTTCTTCATCGGATTTTATTGTTTGAGACCATATTCATATTTGTAGGATTGAGGAGACGAAATTATTCCATTACATAGATAGCTTCATTTGTGGAAGCCATATATTTCCCAAGAGGGGGTCGATCTACATTTATAGAGGACATATTCTATTATGGAGAGCGATATTCACTTGGTATATCGTATTCTCCTTGTTTGGGGCCAATTTATTCATTGCAAGGGTCAATTTTCAGTGTAGGATGGGCATGTTCCTTCAAGGAAGGATGTATCTCTAGACATGGGGTCGTATTCTTTGGAAAGGGAGGCATATTCTCTTTGTGGGGCAACCATACACTTTTGGAGGGATATATTTGTAGTTGTGAGGATCAATTTTGTTTGTGGTGACTTGTTTTTCTATTATTGGGTGGATTTGTGCAACGTAGGTGCTATATTTCCCTTGGAAACTTGATATGTACCTCACTAGTTGCTAATATATGTAACAAGTCAGAAAATAAATAAGATTGCATCTCATACTTATGGTGTTATTTTAGTTTTTTGGTTGGTTATTTATATTATAATATTGTTGTTAACATTGTGTGCGTTATGCACAATTGATTGGGCACCAATCCCTCTCTATACATTGAAAGATTACACTAAAAAATTAAACCAAAATATAAATAAAATAACAGTACCAGAAAATGGGATTTTATAGCGAGCTAGGTATGTCAAAAAGTGTTTGACAAAGGCTCCATATCTGTACTAAATCTATAGGAGCAAATATGGTATAAATATTGTTTATTTGTATGAGATATGTAACACTTATCTTGATGTTTATTGCAATAAAACTTCTCGTCTGTGTACCATCTTTATGTGGGATGAAAATATGCATGTAAACTGTTTAGAAAAAGAACTCAAATACACATGCATGCAATTTTTTTTTCAAAATACATGTTCCAGAAATACACTAAAACAAACCAACAGTCAAAATAAGTCATTTCAAGGGTAACATGGCATTACACCAAAAGTGTTTGAAAAAATTCCAATACCAAGAAAACACACAAACATAGCAACAACAAGTACAAATCCACATAAGCACCTAGGAGGGTTATTGTAGTGATATTAGAGAATATTTTCCTCCCATATTGAGGGGTAAACCGAGAAGGATATATTTAGATTGTTTTGGTACATTCGATGGCTTAGAAATATGAGAACAAATAGTAAATTCATGGAAAAAAGTTTACAATCTTGTCAGGAATATCAAAAGAATCTAACAACATCGCCAGAGCCCCCAGACTATTTGAAGCCATACTTAGTAGTTGGTGAAGAGAAGACCTCAGATCATGATGAAGGTTTGACAAAACCACAGGTTGATAGCACATATGATGTAGTTTTTCGATCATCCAATTTTGAGGATTCAACATATTACCTTAGTAGTAACGCTTATGAGGATCCGAGCGTATTAGCACCCAAATACAATGAAGATTTGGTGTTGGATTATTTTCATTTGGATGTTGATCTAACTTCTAGGGAGTTATACATGATGGATGACAAAGAGGAAGTTGAGAAGATTACACATGAGATTCATATGGAGTTTATTTTGCCACATTCTTCAACATTTCAGTCATCTATGGAAGTGGTACTTATGGTTTGATGGAGGTGATTTTGGCGATGGTCGAGGATGAGGATCATTTAGATTTGCATGGGATTGATGAGAGGTATGTCTTAGAGACTTTTGATAATACATATAGTCTACATATTGGATATCAAGACCCACTTGTTTTGGGGATCTCATTGATGGCTCAAGTCATAAGTAGATGGGGGAATTGAGAATATACCTTGGGGACCATCCATTAGAGAGAGATATGCCCCCACTTATTGTGGAAATGGATATATTGAGGATGTGGACACATCAGTATGGGATTGGGGGGTGATTTCTTTAGAGAGAATTCTTGATAGGGACTTTGAGAATACCATTGAGTTTCGATTGTCGGGGGGAAAGGAGTTGATATATTAGCTTAATTGAGAAACATATTCCTCGAAGATTAATATTCAATTGGGATATCTTGAGAATAAATCTGGGTGTCATTGTGATAACTACGAGTTCTTGGTTATGCAATTCGGGTTGACCAACACACTTTCCACCTTTTAGTCTTGCATGAACCCTATATTCACATCACAACTACAAGAGTTTATGTTGGTGTTCTTTGATGATATACTCATATACAACATGGAATCAAAGGATCGTTTGAGACAGTTATATGAGACATGTGTCATGATGGAGAGCATATTTAGGCATGGGATAGAGTACAGTCCATATATTGATCTTTGATCATGATATCATCAATATAGGGACTGAGAGCTTGGCATGATGGATGTTTTAAATTGTGTCCATGTGATCAATATGAAGGATGTATAGACAAATCAAGAGGATATCCATAAAAAATTGGATTGCCTCACAAGGATTTTGGTTGATTGGAAGTCCCACCTTCTAGTGGAATAGTCCAATGATTGTTTTGCATGTGAGTTGATGGATGGTCATATTCAGAATGACAGGTACAGAGTGGTGGATGATATCATATACTACACAACTAACATATACTTAGTCCTCGATTCCACACTTAAGGAAGAGATCATGAGGGTTATACATGATAAACCCTTGGCAAGGAATCTTGGGTACTTCCATACTTACCAACAGATCAGAGAGAGGTTCTCATGGAAGGGTATTGAGTATTATGTGTGGAGACATGTGAAAGAGTGCATGAATTTTAATCAAAATGAGTCAGAGCATACATATCCAACAGAATTATGGTAGTCTACACCTCATTTTAGGATGGAGGTGGGAGAGTGTCTCATTGTAGGGACTACATTTCAAGGACTTCATAAGAGTGTCTCGTGGAATATGTCTACTAGAGGTTCATGGAAGGGACTTCATAAAATTATGAGGCACCATATATAGTAGAGTGGTTCTTTTGGGGGGTGTTTGGGCTCCATAGGTTTTCTAAGTACATTGACCATGATCAGGACAACATAGTTCTTAGGAAATTTTAGCAGGAGTTATACAAATTAGCTGGCACAAAGTTGATCAGTGTAGAAAAGTTGGAGTCTGTTGGTATGAGGAATAATGGAATTCTAGTTTGGATGTGGGTTCCAGGAACTCATATGATTGGCTTGTTTCATTTTTAGGATGCTCTAAGAGGAGGTGATGGGGAATATGCTATATTGCATGATAATTTTTCTTTGTCGATACCCAGGATCGGGTATGAAAGTGGACTTGTAGAATTTAATTCCATTGAGGTTCATCTACAATATATAATCCATATTAGTGGGGTCAGATCTTCTAGGAATTACTTCTTGGAGTTCCATGAGTGGAGGATACAGTCTGGGCATGAGTTTCAACCACTTACAATCAGAGTGGTGCAACATAAACATGGTGGATTTTTTTTTAGGCTAGCTTGGGACCCTGGGATTAATTGGGTTGACAATTTGGAAGCTGATACAAATGAAAGAGCCAACTATTAATTTCAGGACCTTATTCACATGGAGCATTGGATTGGTTTCTTACGTGGGATATTCTATGAGAGGTTGATTGAGTATTTACAATATTTTTTTTCACTATTGATCGGTGGTATTCATGAGGCCTCTTGTGTCAGTACTTTGTATGAAGGTATTAATTGCAGTAGATGTTTCACATTTCTCAAGTTGGTTTTGGACCGTGGGATCATTCCCAGTTTCAATATGGTTAAGTTTGTTGATCATAGGGTTGTAATGAAATTGTTTGAGGACAAAAAATATTTGGAAAGGGAGGACTATAATGTCCCCAATTTCAGATTCCCTTTCTCTATAGTTGGAGGCGACCTTATGGGTTTATGTCAACCTGACCATAGGGGTGATTTGACATTACCAACGAGATCAAGTTGTTTATAGGAGTTATATGATGATTTCAGAGGTCCACTTATCATATTTCATCATTAGGATCACACCTTCATAGTCATATTTTTATTTCGATGCATTTCGACCATTCTCGTAATTTGGGAGTATTAATGAACATTATTTAATGGATTTCACTAAGTTTGTCATTTTAATAATTTATATAAGAGGGATACCTTGGTGTAATAGTTGGAATTGATATGAAGAGATCTAAATGATGGAGAGAATAAAAAGTGACTTTTAGTTCCCAAAAATGCTTCAAAGTTAAATAAATCACTTTTTGGAGTAAAAAGGATTAATAAATTAATAAATTGATTTTAGAGGAAATACTAAAGTTAAATTAAAACGTCACTTGAAGACAAAAAATAAAAATATGTATAAAATTACATTGATATCTAATTCTCTCATGATGTTTATGATTAATTGATTTGATTTGGAGATATCTTGGAGCCTTTGAGGGTTTGGAGTAAACCCAGGTTTGGATTGGTTTCAATGGTGAAATATTCCACCATAGCTAATCAAGTTTATATGGTGAGAGATCCACCCTAACCATTCAATAGGAAGAATCACTCAGATTCTTCGTTGGATTTTATTGTTTGAGACCATATTCATATTTTCATGCTTGAGGAGACCAAATTATTCCATTGTAGAGAAAGTTTCATTTTTGGAATCCATATATTTCCCAATAGGGGGTTGATCTACGTTTCTAGAGGCCATATTCTATTATGGATATCAATATGCACTTGGAATATTGTATTCTCCTTGGTTGGGGTTGAGGCCTCTATTGTAGGGGCTGTGTTTCAGTGTTCCTTTAGGGAAGGACACATTTCTATATAGGGGGTTGTATTCTTTGGAAAGAGAGGTCTTATTATCTTTTTGGGGATTCCACACACTTTTGGAGGGTCGTATTTGTATCTTTGAAGACCTATGTTTTTGGTGGAGACTTGTTTTTATCTTACTCGGTGGATTTGTGGACTGTATATGGTATATTTCCCTTAGAAAGTTGACATGTATGTCTCTGGCTGCTAATACATGTAATTGGTGAACAAATAGATAAGATATAATCTGATATTTATGGTGTTAATTTTTTTGTTTGGGTTTGTTGACTACTCCAAATGGCATGTCAAGCAGATGAGGGACAACTCCTGATGGAAGGTCCCAATTAGACCCACTCTCGTTTGGGATAGAAATTCCAATCATATTTTTCCTAGTTACCAATCTAACTAATATGCTATCTGAAAAGTGAATATCAGAACCAAAGGTTCTCAGATGAATTAAAATTCTAAAGAACGACTTATAAACTAAGATGATTATCTACAATCCTAAGATGCACTTCTATTCTATTATGTTCTAACTTATCCTGATCAGGAGAAAATTAAAGATAATTCCAGTGAAATGTTTGTATACTTGCGCATAAATAATTCATAGAAGAAAGAAACATGAAAGATTAACAGTACAAAGATTTAGAAACAAATAGTTGATTCACTAAACTAATCATATTGTTGCTTCACTTATAAAAATTATGGTGACTATAAACATAAGAAAATTAGTTCATAAGTAGTTCATAAAAACAATATTCACATATAACAAAGATAAACATGAATTAGTAGAAAAGTCTCATTCATACATATTAGTGCCACAATCTTCAAAACGTCTCTGGTTCCAATTAACTTGCAGTAAAAATATTGTTCAGCTACATCCAAAAACCAAAATCCCCATTCATGGAAAGACCTCCTTTTTTATGAGAGATTGTTTACATCCTCATGATTCAATTATGATCCGAGGGTCGTTTTTTCAAAATGAATCCATATTCCTAATCAGAAAATACAATTACAAAAGCAGAGGAATGAGGAATCTAGGACGATTAAAAATTTTCATCATCACAAACCACTCTATCCTTGCACCTGATCTTGATACTATTCCCAAACAGAATAATCTTTCATTATGTCCTCAAGCTTGCCTGGTTGTAATTTTTCAATGATTAATTCTCCATTGGAAACTTTAGCGAACAATTCTTGTTGTAACTCCTTCGTTGCGTATTTTAAAAAGTGTTGGATCATGTTGATTAGTCTAGAATGTCTTAGAGTTGTTATTCCAAAGATTCTCTTTCGAACTGAGTTAAAATTTGGATGCTTATTTGGATAATGTTCTTGCACTCTTCTACGTCAACAATTCTCGTAGTGGAAGATGTTGCTTCATCGATGGGGAGCATTGGCTGCATTCCAAATTCCTTCATGAGATCATTTGAGCTACTCCATAGCTCCATGTAGAAGTTAGTTTCTCCTTTTTTGGAAACTTTCATATTCTTCAAGAACGATTTCTAGGTGTCGAATAAAACATGACACATGAGCTTTTCTTTAATAGAATACAATGGTAGTGTAGTACGGGATGATTTATGCATTTCCTTCCAATTGAGGATTTTATCAAAGGCCTCATTTGCTTCTTGATATCACCCTTGAATTTATGTTAACTTATCTTGTAGTCTGAGTTGATCATCTCAATCGTCCTATAAATTATTGAGAATATTGAGGAATTCTTTCTGCTCAACTGAAAATTCCTCACTTAACTCTAATTCTTGGGCCTTGATAACCTCTACTATGAGTGTTGATGTCCCTTTCTCCTCCAAAGTTATTTTTATATTTTTCCTTTCCAGTTCCAACTCTCTATCATGGGTGTCCCTTTGGGTCTCTATCCTTCTCTCGAACTCAACATTCATCTCATCTCTTTGTGTTTGCATATATTTGTTCAAATGTTCTATGTTGAGAGAATCAACCACTTTTGTGGTTATCTTGAACTCTGAAGTGACATTGTCTTTCACATTATTCAATTCGGTTTCCAACTATGTGATATTTTTCTTGGTCATGCTTGATGTTCTAGTCACTTCAATAAAAAATGAGGCATTCAACCCTGCGAAATCATGGAGAGAAGAGGATCTCTGAACAACATTCTCTTATGGGTTAGGCCCAACCTTTCATTGTACTAATATGCCTACAGATGACCTGGAATTGGTGGATTCCCCTCTCTTTCTTTTGTTTGATATTTTCTCAATTCTTTTGGTTCTTTTATTGTAATAATAATCCTCGATGGCCACTACAACCCATTCAAAATTCACATACTAAGAAGAGAAAGAAGAATCACTTGGTATGGAATTGATGGGAGTGTATTCTTGTGGTGGTATGTTCACAATACCCAAATTGGGCATGGATGGGGTGCTTGGAGTCTTGCTCAATTTTAACAATTGTTGTTCTTTCAACAATGTTTTTTCTTTCCTTTGAGCCTCAGTTTCATCAACTAGTCGTTTGGCCTCTACCTTATCAGTTAGTCTTTTGGCCTATGCTTCATCATCCAATCTCATAGCCCCCTCTTAATATTTCTTATTTTGTATGGAAGCCTGTTCCACTTTGAGCTCATTTTATCTCTTAATTATTTCTTCTATGTATTTCCTTTTTTGGTATTCTTCCTCATCTTGAATCATTTTTTGTTCTATTTTTTCTTCCTTCCTGATCTTTTCTTATTCTTTGATGTTCAAGTTGTCATGTTATTCCTAGAGAAGTATTTCGAACTTCTCAATTATTACCCACTTCATTTCTTTGTGTTCATCTTAGAGTTTGTATATAACAACATCATTGGGTAAATTGTGTAAGAATTCTTCATAGAAAAGGATTCCTTTAAACTTGTCTTCTTCCAAATAAACCACATGGATGTTAGAATGGATGAGACCCACATATATGATGTGGTTGACTATAAAATCATGTGGATCATGGAATTTTTTCTCTCCTATACATAGGCACACATATTGTAGGGAATCTTCCTCTTTTCTTGCATGGGAGCCATTAGAAATAGTGTAATTCCCTATTTCGACTAGAAACACATGCGAGAGATTTTTTATACTGCTTAGAAGCAGTGAGGATACCCTTGTCCCCATGGTCTAGTAAGAATTTTATCTCATCAACAGATGATCTGGGACAAAGTAGGGTAAAGGGTGTGGGGCCCGATTAGTGCCATAGACCCTGATGTACAAGTAATATTTGCATAAATACCAATGTATTATCCCTTTCATCCTAGTCCTATCTTCAATGGAAAACTTGTGCCTTGGGAACCCAAAAACTACAGTGTACAAAGAGGAAAGGAAAATGTTACAAATGTCATAAAAATGTCTTATGTAATTTATGCTCCATAACTCAAAGAAATACACATGTATAGGGGGTTGGTTATGGTCCCAGTTCCATCCGAGATCAGTAAATTGTATATGGGAATAAATGGCATCAATCACGTAGGTTGATGTGTAAAAACATGTCTTTCTCATACCTGTAATGTTTTTCATGTGAAGAAATATGTTGAAATCCAATATGTATACCCAATTGAACACTTGTCCTATTTTGACAATGGTATGTGCCAGTGGTAGCCAATAATTTTAAAAGTGTGTTATTTTCTCCTCACCATACAACCAACTTAGCATAGCGGTCAACATTTTGTATGGTTCTTTGAATCTCTGGGTGGGGAACATATTTTGTCCATGTTTAAGTGTATTTTCCTCATCTACCCACCAATGTTTCATCAAATTAGCTGGCCCTTTCTTTCCCTGGGTGAAACCTTTTAAGAATGGCTCATTGAGAGAACATGTAGGAGTGGGTAAGTGATACCTTGATTCGATGTCTTTAGGCCTTAAGGATGATATTCGATTTACCTTATTTCTTATGATAGTCGTTGTTCTTGGGTCGAACTGTTTGAAACACGATTTTGTTGCCTCATTGTAGGGAAAAAGGATCGGTCGGGAAACAATTAGATGAATTCCACATTTTTGGATGTTCTAGTATTCTTCCATGTTTTCGTCTTCTGGAGGAAAATATCTAGTGTTGAATATCCTGTGGATATCATTGTACCTGGGACTATGGTATTCACTAGTGTGATGGGTAGTTCCTATTACCCAGACCTTTTTTTGGCGAGAAGACGTTTCTGATGCAGAGGCTGGCTGGAAATAAACAGAGCCTTTAGGTCTTCTAGTATTTTGGCTAGCCATAGTAGGATGTTACCTGAGACATGTATTAGAAAATATAAAACATGAATCATTCCAAATAAAATGATGCAACAATTGTAAATATATCAACCTAAAAAATGAACGTATTACCTGCAAACAAGCCTGAAAAGAGGGTTTCAGAATATCATTGGGATAATAATAAAAGGCAGAGCATTTTAACAACTTACAAAGGAAGCTAGGGTGTGAAAGGAGGTTTTAGTGCCACTTAATATGTATTAAATCATCCCTAAATGTGTAATAAATCACCTATGTATAAAGGTTATTTCAATATCATACCACAATCTCTTTCATTAAGGGGGAAGATTGCCCAAATCTGTGTATTAGAGTCGAGAGGGGCCTAGATTTTAAAATTCATCTATCAGAGTCATGGTGTCGGAGTGGGAAATTTATGGATCAATTCATGATTTGATGGAAAGGTATCGAAGGTATATTCCCTCTCACTTGGATTTGTGTGTTGACATGAGAGGAATGAAGTTTTGGGAAAAGGTGGGTCCCATCGAAGTCATCACATCAAAACTCATCGGCATATAGTTTAGGAAATGCCTCAATGAAAGGTAATTGAAGGAATATTCCCTTTTCCTTGGTTTGTTTGCCGACAGTGGATAGTTAAAAGGTATCGGGTGACAATGATGGACTTTATGTTTCAAAGTCCAATAGATTGAGGGGGTGTTAGAAATCCGACAGGGGTGGTATTGAAAGAATATTCCTTCGATACCCTGTGAGGTGAGAGATATTGAAAATAAAGACAAATTAAATCACTCAAGGATCCAAAAAAGGGTTGAAGGCCAATCCTAATGCACCACGTCACGATACTATGGTCACAAAGGTCACATCGACTTAGTGATTTTTAGTACAAATTGGTTATTTCTCCGACCACCTAATGATTTTTGCGTGGGACATGAAGGGAAATATGTATGCCTGGGTTATCATAATATACGAGTCAGAGTTTCAAGCTATGAGTGAGGGGAAATACCCTGACAAAGATGATTCTAACTAGAGTTAGGCTAAAAGGTGCAAGAGTGAAGTTCACCGAGTAGGGTAAGCAAACAAAGTTCGGGTGCTTACAACAAGTGTATTAACCGATGGATTCTCGGGCAGGAGGGTTGATTGGTGTAGTCGAGGGGACCATTGTTTGACTGTGGCTAATGTTTTTCCAAAAGAGAACAGGATCGTAGAATGTATAAGCGGTAGAATAACGTCTTTGTGCCAATACATTTTCAATGAAGTAGAAACGTAGTTCCTTGTAAAAAAAATTAGAACAGGGGGGACCCATTTTCTCAAAAAATGGGTTGTTGTGTGGGTGAGCCACAAAAAATGGTGACTTACTAGGAAGAACCAGTTATCTCTAATCTAAAAATAAGATGACTTCAAACAAATCAATTTACAATTTTATCTTTAAAAAATCTTTTAACAGTGCATATATTATGGACACCACATCATCTAGCCTGAGATAAAGGTAGAAAAGTGACCTGTTACAAGTGACCTTCAACATAATTCTCGTTAAAATTAATTGGATCTTGTTTTTTTTTCTTTACATCCACATGGATTACATAGGAATGGACACCACATAGGAGTTCTTCTTGACCATTTATAGAATGAATTGTTTTCCTTGTCTGTCTTTCCAAACATTTCATTTCATCAAGAAAGAATCCATAGCCTTGACACAGTTTCCTTGGTATCATAAAAGCATGGCCCCACTGCCAGTGAGCGTCCATAGCCTCGACAATTTTACCTGTATTTCTCACACTGTTAATAGTTCTTTCAACTTCTTAGTGATTTATCTTTTTTTCATTCACATTTTAGATATGTAATTTATGTATTTCGTTTGCAATATGAGTGAATAGGAAGAGGGGTGATACGAGAGTTACTTTCATATGCTAGTCTCAGTTAGTTATTTATCCTCATGGGTCCATTAACATGGATCATAGATTCATTTATATTTAGGGATATTAAAGGGAGTATCAATGGAATTATGAAAGATACACCTAAATTAAGGACATTCCTCTATTTGAGTGAAACATAGGCATGCCATGAAAGTGGTAATAGGATTGATGATAACTATTTTGAATTTCCTAAAGACATTGATTTTATAGGTTTGAAGCTTTTTGTTGACATAGGTGAACCTGTTCCTCTTTTCGGTACGACCATCAATCATCCATATAAGCACTGATCACAAGGTAATTTGATTACTTCAATATGAAAAGGCATTTATAGGGAAAATGAAGATTGGTCTGGAATGGTTAATAGAAAGTTATTCTAGACAAACAAAGACAAAAGGAAAGTTCAAACAAAGGAAAATCAAGAAGGAAGAAATAAGAAGGTTGGATGAGGTAAAGACTTATAGAAAAAGTAAAGGGAAATCCATAAAATATACTATGTACAAAGATATATCACCATAGGTGATCATGAGAAGTATATTTTGAGAATTTGGCCATTGACAAGGAGCTCCTCCTCATCTCCCTCCAATGTTTTACGTCTGAAAGTTCCATGCCTTATTTTTTGGTGAATTAGATAAGGTCCTAACCATAACTTCTGAAATTTTGTGTGTGTTTCTTTCAATTCATTAGATTTTCCCCATTTGAGAATGAGATCTCCCTCTTGAAAATCTGTGTTTCCCACATCTGACCTGCCAAACCAATTTTTTATTATTTCTTGATGGTGTATTAAGTTCGGATTTTTCCCTTTCTTCTTCGAGTTTTAACAACATATCCAATATTTCTTGCATTACTGGGAAGGCCTAGTCTTGGATAGATTTAGAAAGTTGTAAGGAGGGTAGGAAAGTATGGGTAGGAAAAGTGGCTTCTTTTACATAGAATAGAAAGAAGGGAGAATTAACAACTAACAACTTGGGAGTTACTCTGTCATCCCAAAGAGATTTTTGTAGGGATAGATTCCAATTCCTTTGATGATCATTGACAATTTTCTTGATAATTTTAATGAGGTTTTTATTAGTTAACTCAGCCAGCCCATTCCCCTATGGATAGTAATTTTATGCATACTTGACTTTAATGTTCCATTCAAGAGCATATTCATTTAATTTCAGAGAAGGAAAATATTTAGCATTATCAAAAACTAATGATTAAGGGACTCCAAACCTAGTGATAGTATGAGATTCAAGGAATGACATCACTTGGTTTTTGTTGATGGTCTTCAAGGGAATTATTTCGCTCCACTTGGTGAAATAGTTAGTAGTTGTTAAGATGCAATTATGTAGTTGATAAGAGTTGGGATTGATTTCCCCAATCATGTCCAGACCCCATTGTTTAAACAATCATTCAGTAATTATAGTTTGTAGGGGGAATGCAACTTTCTTTCCTCTCCCAACTAAGTTCTAGTAGTCCTGACATTTCCTTGCATATGCACAAGAATATTTGAACAAAGTGGGCCAGTAATAGCCAAATATGAGGATTTTGTGAGAATTGGTGTCTTCACCATAATGTCCACCAATTGGTCCATCATGAAGTTCAGATAATACCTTTTCAACATCCCTTTTCTCAATACATCTTAGAAAAACACCATAATTTTTTTGCATAACATTATTTGGATGAGTTGATATTGAGTTGATTTGAGTCTAAGGGCTCTCTTCTTATCGGGATCTAAATAATATAGGGATGACCGATGGGTTAAATAATATTTCATTTCATAATACCAATTGTTAGATTTAGCAGGGATGTAACAAACTTATTTTTCAAAAAGTTCTTGATCCTGATACAATGCATCTTCTTGTACGTCATCACTTATTGATTCAGAAACCCATTTACATAATCCTTGTCATTTGAAAATATTTGTAGGACTAATGTCCAAGTCATATTCATATAAGTTTGTTACCCAATTATTTCTTTTTTCTTCCAGGTCCTTTTGTACCAAGAGATTCCTGATAGTGGGATAAGGGACAATAACCTTTGTCTTTGATCTGAGCAAGAATGACATGAAATGTTTTATAGCTTTGAATACAACATAGGATTTCTTGTTCACTTCTGGGTAGTTTAATTATCCTCCGTGTAAACAAGAACTCATAAAATCCATAGGGAATTCATCCCCATTCATGGTTCTTTTGTGTTAGAACAACTATAAATGCGATATCAGAAGAAAATGTGTAGAGAATAAACTCTCGAATGAAGTCAGGACTTAGTAAAGTAGGAACTAGAGCTATGTCTTCTTTGATATTATCAAAATATTTATTTTCTTTATATTCCCATTTGAATTATGCATTATTTTTTTATCATGTCTTACATGGGTTTTACTGTTTCGACAAAGCTAGGGATGAATCTTCTCACAAAATGTATTCTCCCCAGGAAGGAATCCATATATTTTTTGTTACAAGGGGGAGGAATCTTGGAAATAGTTTTAGTTCTTTCATGTTAAATTCTCATACCATGCTTAGAAAATATGAACCCTAATAGTTTTCCCTCATTAGTTGCAAAAGATGATTTTTAGGATTGGGAGAAATACCATATCTTATGCAACTATTGAATACTTTCCTCAAATAGGCTAGATTGTATTTTTTATCCATAGAGAAGATAATGAAATCATCTATATATAATAAAACACACTCTCCAAGTAGTCCTCTGAAGGAAATGTCCATTTCTCTTTGGAAATATTCTCTAGCGTTGATCAAACCGAATGGCATCTTCCTGTAAGCATATGTTCCCAATTTAGTCGAAAATGAAGTCTTCAGTTGATCATCATGGGAAACTAGGACTTGATTATAGCCAGAAAAACCATCTAAAAGTGAGAGAATTTCATAGCCGGACACACATTGCAAAATTTTCTCCGTAGGGGGCACTGGGTAATTGTGTTTCTCCGAGGCTCTGTTCACGTTCCTGAAGTCAATACATAGCCTTATATCTCCATTATTTTTCATCACTGGTACTAGGTTAGATATTCATTGAGTATGTCTGACTAGGAATACAATCTTAGTAGATAACAAATTATTCGAATTTGCTTTGACCCGAGGCTCAATAATGGGATGCGTCTTCCTTAGATTTTGTTGAAATGTTTTTGTTTGAGGCTTCATTGGAATAACATGTTGTATGATTTTGGTTTCATATGCCTTGAGGCCTTCATATGTCCATGTAAATACGTCTTTATATTTCTTGAATAGTTTGATGTAAGATTGTTTTTCTTCAGGAGAACAACCCTTTCCCAAGTTGGTATTTTGAGGTGTAGTTCTCATTCCCAAATTTATCACTTCAAACTTCATTGATGAGATACAGGTTTTTCAGTTTTCTTTGTTTGTGAACTTATCTTGGAAATCATAAAGCTTCTCTAGTTTGACTACATTATTGGGGACATTGTTGGTTGAACCCGATGGAATTCTTGGTTGGGTTTGATCAGTAGTGTTTGAATTCACCATTAGATCATGATAAACTTAATATATAACAGAGTATTTGAAGGTATCTTTGAGGTGTAAGAATATTATAATATGTTGGTCATCGTCAAAGACTCTCCAAATAGTGATGTTGTATGGAATTGAAGGATTGTACAAAAGTTCAACAGAGAAAGTGTCGAGCATAAAACTAATATTAAATGAAACAAAAGACTTGATTAGTTCCCATACCTTTGACTGATAATTCTTCAAATTAATTGAAAGACAATGGATGGTGTTTCTTACTTGTCTTATGAAAATTTCATAATCATCAAATACCTTAATTTTCTCATCTTTCAAATCTACATCCTTTCTTAATCCTTGTAATAAAGATTCATATTTGGAAATATTATTGGTGCATTGTAATTATAGTCTGCATGCAATTATTGTTTTCATTCCTTT
>SNQJ01S0143999.1:0-27765 GCA_010110895.2 Picea sitchensis
ATTTATATTATTTTGCTATTTTTTTTTATGTAACTTTGTACATAACATCTCCTTCATACCTAGTTGTAAAACACCTGGAGGCGAACCTGGTGTTGAAAGGTGATCCAGACCGGATACTGCACAAGGCTAGACCTCTGAAAACGCTGCGCCTTGATCTATGATCTCCCAACTTATCGATACATGGACCCAGTCTTTTTTTTCTCCTGCTTTTCCCTGACCCGCCTCACTTTATGTCGGCCAAAGTCTGGGATTGGCAACCCGTGATTCCCTGTCTACTGTCGTTTACTGTTTCCCTACAGTTTCCACTGACTTGGTCCCCTCCCACAGTACCTTTCAGGGGGGATTTTTTTGGTCCCCCAGTAGTTTTCACATGGCTTCCCCATCCGGTTTACCCTCGCCATCTTCAGACGAACATTTTTGGAGCCAGGAGGGTTTATTGGACCAAATAGACTCTCTGATAAACAGCTCACAGTCACTTCCCTCCAAAAACTTTTCAAACGTTGTCACCTCTGTTCCGGAGCTCTCTGCCAGCTATAGACCTCGTCCACCGAGTTTTTCATCGATTACTAACAGGACTCCCCCAGCTACTCACTGTCCTAATTTTCCAGAAAACCATATTGTTCAGCCTTCGACCAACAGAGTTCCCTCCACTGGTCGAAAGGTATGGAAAGCAAACAAAAAAACTAGGCGCCTGGTACTGGGAGACGGAGTTGGACTTGAAAATCTGGTTAAAATGTCCACCTGCTCTCTGGTTGGCTGAGTTTCCTATAAAAGTCTGAGCTCTCCTTCCTTGGAGGATTGGATTAAGATCAACTGGTCTCCGTTACTTGGTTACTGTCCTGAAGTCCTTTATCTCAAAAAAGGATGGCTCTGCTTCTCCTGTAAAACGCCAGATGATGCCTCGAAGCTCCTCTCTACCTTCTGGATCTTTGGAGGAAGCAGCTTGATGCTCAAACGCTGGCGCCTGGCTTTCAACCCTGACACTGATTACTTCCAGCATAGACACTTATGGGTGCTGCTCCCGGGTCTACCCCTACATTTCTGGAATGAGGAAGCCTTCAGAGCAATTGGAAACTCCTTGGGGAAGCTGATATCTCACGACTCCCCCACTCTCTCGGGATCTACAAGATTCTTGGGTAGGCTGCTGGTCGAGATCGACATTTCTACGGGTCTGCCGAAAACCCTCGAGATTGACTGGAGAGGGAGGAAGATCCTTCAGCCATTGGACTACCTCGGCATTCCGTTTAGATGCAACAGATGCCGAGAGACTGGTCACCTTCGCTGTTCTTGTCCTGGTAAGACTACCTACACCTCTCAGGATGATTCAGAAGATTTGCTTCTTAACCCACCTGCTTACCAGTCTGCCGACCCCTCCCTTGACTTCTTAGAAGTTCCCTCTGACCCGTGCAAGTCGCCTCCTCCTGATCAGCCGACATCCTTGACCAAGCTATCTACCCTCTGTCCCCATCTTTTCAACACCCTCACGGAGCCAGAAAAGCAAAGAGTCTCTGATTTTACCTGGCTTGTTCCATCTTCTCAGCCCGATCCTCACATTCCTATAGCCGAACAGCCCCACCCTACTCTCCCAGCTACTCCCTCTGACGGTCTACTTCCTTCCCCTTTGTATGTTTCCACTCCTCGATCCACGTCTTTAGCCCCCTTGCCGTCTCCACAGGACGGAGCCTCCCCCATCCCTGTAGCACTTACAGACATTCCGCTTCCCCCTGGATACAATCAACCTCTAGAAGATGATTCTTCACTCTTGGAGGCACTAACTGACCCTCCTACTGCCCGCTTTACCCCTGACAATGCCTCACTGATACCCCTTTATCGAGGCAAAGAGATCATAGCTCCTTCTATTGAAGCGGGATAGTCATCTATCTCACAATCAGTTTCACATTCTAAGTCTTTTGCTTGGTCGAGAGGTCTGGGGACCGAGCTCTCTCCTCTACAAACGAGGAGCGCCGGGAAAAAAAAGGATGGCTCTGTTTCTCAACATCCTGTCTCGGGAGAGCAAACACTAGATGGAAAGGCCCTTAGAGCAATGAAGGCCATTGCTCTCTCTAAGTAATGATTTTGCTCTCATTGAATATACGAGGGATCCGGGGTACCCTCAAGGCTGCTTCCTTCAGAGATCTTCTGGATCATACCAAGCCGGATATCATTTTTCTACAAGAAACTCTTTCTGCCGATCATTCTGCAAGAGACTTCCTACACCGTTTCCGTCCCCTTTGGGTCACAGCCGCCCTTAGTTCCATCGGCAACTCAGGAGGCATGCTGGTGGCATGGGATCCAACTCTCTATGACTTTTGTACCTTCTTAACCTGTGGAGGCATTTTATGCATTGGCAGAAGTTTTGAAACCAACCAGGAGTTGGCTCTTATAAATGTTTACGGACCTTGCCTAGACTGACCACCTTTATGGACTCAGCTAGCGCACAACGGCATCCTTGCTCTCCCGAATCTAATCATAGGAGGCGACCTCAATATTACCCTCACAGCAGATGAGCACTGGGGTTCTACTTCATCAACAAGATCTGGCTGCAATCTTTACAGAGACCTCTTCCATTATTTTAACCTGGTTGATGTCCTTCCCATTAATCTCACCCCCACCTGGCGAAATGGGAGAAGTGGTTCGGAAGCCATTGCAAAAAGGCTCGACCGCTTTCTTATTTCTGATACATTTTACACTGATTCCGTCTCCCCTTCATCTGGAGTCCACCTCCCTTTTTTCTCCGATCACGCGGCCATAACACTTACCATGATCCCAATCGACCGCCTCAAGCCTTTCCCATTCAAATATAATCAACACTGGGCCGAATCCCCTGATTACACAGCATTGGTTCATTCAGTTTGGATCGATCAACGATTCCTGAGGGAACAAAGTCCACAATTGCGACTTGTTTGGAAATTGTCTGTACTAAAAGCGCTCACCAAGCGATGGTCAAAGCATAATCGGAATGTTGAGGGTCGCGCCTTGTTACACTTGGAGCGTGATATAACAGAACTAATCACAAAATCTACCATATTAGCACTCAATTTGGTGGACGAGGCGAACCTAAAAGACTTGGAGGAGAAAAGAAAAGCGATCCTTCTGGACGAGGAAAAGAGATGGCGCCTCAGAAGCCGTGCGACTTGGCTTAAATGGGGCGATGCAAACACTAGTTTCTTCCATAAAATTGAAAATTTCAACAGAAACAAAAAACACATTTGGTCTATTATACAGGAAAATGACGATATCATACGTGGACAGGAGGCCCTTAAATCGGCAGCGGCCTCACATTTTGAATCACTATACAAATCCAGCAGTGAGCAACACTTGCCGGATAAAGTGTCTACGACCAGTCTTTATTCTAATATGTTATCTACAGCTGAAGCTGATGATTTATACAAGCCGGTCACTCTGTCAGAGCTCCATTCTACGCTTTCTCTCCTCAAAAAAGAGAAAAGTCCGGGCCCTGATGGCTGGACGTCAGAATTTTTCTCCCATTTTTTTGACCTAGTCGGACCGGATCTTCTTCTGCTGGTGGAGGATGCACGTTTAACAGGTAAAATATCCAGCTGTCTCAATTCTACTTTTCTGGTGTTAATTCCCAAGACAGACCAACCTTCTTCTTTCAATGATTACAGACTGATCTCCTTATGTAACTTAGCTTACAAGCTCATTGCAAAAGTCATTTCCTCACGGATCAAGCCGGTATTGGAAAGGAGTCTTTCGTCCGAACAACTCGGTTTTCTTAAGGGAAGAAGGATCCATGATGCCATAGGTGTGGCACATGAGAGCATCCACAACATCTATCAGAAAAAACAAAAGGCGTTAATCATGAAAATTGATCTCAAAAAGGCTTTTGGTAATGTGGACTGGAATTATCTTAGAATCATCCTCATCTCGGTTGGCTTTGGGATTAACATGACGGACTGGATAATGTCCTGTGTTACCAGTACAAACCTCTCAGTTCTGATCAACGGGGAGGCATCCAGATTCTTCAAAAGCGAAAAGGGGCTCCGTCAAGGATGCCCTCTTTCCCCTTACTTATTTATCCTAGTATTAGAGGGACTGAGTCGACTTCTCAAAAAAAATGTTGCTGAGCACCGTATTTCAGGCATTCAGGTATCAAATCACTATAGGATAATCCATCTCATGTTCGTGGACGATATTCTTATTTTTTCAACTGCAGATGAATCGGAATGGACTGTTCTTCAGGATATTTTTCAGATCTTCAGCAAGGCTTCGGGGCTGTCCATCAATCCCTCTAAGTCCTCGGTCCACCATTGGGGCTTGTCGGCAACAGATCTTTCATCCCTTAAAGGTATTTTTCCCTTCAACTTCTTCGACTTATCTTTAGGCTTCAGATACTTGGGGTATCACCTAAAGAGGGGAGCCTCCAAGGCTGCTGATTGGACATGGCTGGTGTCTACATTTGATCGGAGAATTGGTTTGTGGTGTAACAAATGGCTGTCCCTGGGGGGACGTCTCATCCTGGTTAAGTCGGTTCTACAAAGCCTGGCAGTATATTGGATGCTTCTGGAGAGGATCCCTGCAAAAATCATTTCACTTCTCCGCAGATTTTCTTTCAACTTTCTTTGGAACGACCATGTGGGGAATAGGAGATTTCATCTATGCAGCTGGCAGTTGCTCTCTAGGCCAACTAGGGAGGGAGGATGGGGACTTAAGAATCTCTACACTTTCAACAAGGCGTTACTGGCTTGCTCCTTTTGGAGAGCGATTTCCACCGATAACATTTGGCACCGGATTATAAAAGACAAATATTTTGGTGACCAACCTCTCTTCACTTGGCTCCGGAAGTCACAACTAACACAGAGCTGGGCTTCTCCCTTCTGGAAGGGGCTGGTTTCCTCTTCTCAGGTGATTTTACATTGGCTCAGATGGAGCCCGGGATCGGGACAGAATATTAAGCTGGGCAGAGACATGCTCATAGGCCTAGACGATCTCTCCTTATTGTCCTTACAGCTCAGGTCACAACTGAGGTCACAGAATATATCTTCCCTTGCACAATTAAAGAAAGAGACAAGTGATTTTCCCCTCCCTGATCATTGGCTGCACAGCAGTGATTTGACACTGGGTGGATCCTTAGCCATGGAGCTTGACCGTTTCACAGCTGCCTTAAAGTGCACCGGCCTCTCTCTCACAGATACACAGGATTCCCTCACTTGGACGGGGGGTGATGGATCGGGGCTTGTTGAAGCCATAAATGTTTATACTGCACTCAGACTGGATAGGGCGATTGAGGCACAGCCTTTGTGGCTCTGTCGCCTTTGGACATGGCAGCTTCCCTTAAAACTCAAGTTATTTTTTTGGCTCGGTATTCATGATAAACTCCTCACCTGGGAGAATCTCCTTAGAAGAGGATGGCAAGGACCTGGGATTTGTGTCCTCTGCAGAAGAGACACGGAAAACATACACCACCTGTTCCTTCACTGTTCTTTTACAAAACAGATCTGGAAGCATATCCTGCAACACTTCTCTCTTCCTTTCCTCTGGTCTSGGGCCACGTTTACTGCATGTTTTCACTCCTGGCTTACTGTCCAAGCTGCGCCTCCTACCCTGGCTGTTCTAGTTAGCTRGCACATTTGGCTAGAGCGCAACAAGGCGATTTTTGAGGATGTTTCCCCTTCTGCCCGGGCTGTCTGCTATAAAACACAAGTCACTTTTCACTGGCAGCAGTCTACAGACTTGCCTCATATCCACAAAGGGGTGGATTATATCCTGCCGGAAGGCCACACTGTAGCTTTTTTCGATGGGGCGACGCAGTTGACGGGATTATGCTGTGGTGCTGGCAGCACTTTCAAATCTCACAGGGAGAGGACTACCAAGTGGTCACTTTGTTGTGGTCGGGGATCAAACACCAAAGCTGAGCTACTTGGCTTATGGACAACACTTGTGCTGGCATCCATTTGGTCCCTCGATCACTTACAGGTCATAGGAGACTCTAAAGTAATCATTGACTGGATTAATGGAGCGTGCAATCTCCATTCCATACACGTCGAGGGATGGAAACATAAAACACAACTTCTAGCCTGATCATTCACCGACATCTCCTTCAGACATCTCCCCAGAGCATACAACTCTGAAGCGGATGCTCTATCTAAGAGTGCACTCAGACAAGTGGTGGGCAGACTGTACATCGTCCACTGTGACAGAGGTTTGGAGAGCCAGACTTTCTGCTACAATCTCTTTGAATTTTAATTCTAGAATGCTGAAACAGAGCTTTCGAAGTGTACTAACTTCACTTGGCTTCTTACCTTATTATATGAGGCTCTGGTGCCATTTATCTGTGTTTTTGTTTCGGGGAGATTACTCCTCTCGGGCGTTTTATTGCTCCTTTGCTTCAACAGTCACACCCTGTTGTGAGCCGAGTTCCACTTTGGCTCTTTTCTGATTGTTGGGCTATGGTGCCAGATTTTGTGTGCTGTGTGTGGAATTTACGCTCGGGCTTATGTATACACCTATGTACCTATCTGCTCATCAGTTTACGCTTTTGGAAGAGCTGGGAGACATGGTCCGTGTGCTCTACATCCATTGAGTCTCTTGACAGGAGGCTGGTATATTGGAGGATGGTGACATAGCCGAAGATCATTACAATCTCTCTCACGGGGTGCCTGTCTGCTAAGCACAGGCTTCATGATATTACAGTTTTTTCTTTGCCTTCATGACAGTTAGACTTTTCCTTTGCCTTCACACAGACCATTTGATCGCCTGATATTTTTGTTTTGCAAGTCATTTGCATGATCAGTTCTGTTGTGGTTTTTGATATTTCGGCTTTGACCGATTTCAGAGCAATGTAAAGGATTTTATACCTATATAAAATTGAGAAATTTCTATTGGGAAAAAGTTGTAAAACACCTCACACAAAAATACATTCAATAATTCTTTTAAATTTTAATATTTTTTATATTATTAAAATATTTATAAAAAAAAATTTATAATTTTTTTATTATTAAACTTCATGAAATACATATAAAAAATTATTATAAAAATTGAAAAATCTTTTAAAAAGGAAATTTCTAACATCTTACCTATAAATAAATTAATATGGTACTTTAAAAGTTTTTTTGGTCACTAATGAAAACATGTTCGAGTATGTTTCAAATCGTATACTTGGAAGATATTAAAAAATCTCAAAACAAAAAACATTCCATACTTATATCCTTGTAAACAGCCTAAGTTTTAGGAGCCCGCCTAAAATTTGTAAAACGAAAAACATTCCATACTTAAATCTTTGTAAACAGCCTAAGTTTCAGGAGCCCACCTAAAATTTGAAAACTTTATTAAAAGATATTTGAAGTGGAGTTATATATATAAATATATATATAAACACGTTGTACCCTTGAAGATAGTGTTAAAAAATCTTGTTTGAGTTTTATGAGAAATGGATTTTATTATATGTAATGGATTTAAACAAATATACTACATATTTTCAAGCATATAAATAGTTTTTACAATTTATATAAAAGCTATTTTATAAAAATGGTCTTAAAGTATGTAATATGTTTGTTTAAATCTTATATATAATAAAATTCAGTTTTCACAAAAATCAAATAAGATTTTATAATGGTGTTATCTAGATGTTCTACTAAATGGTTTTTGTTGGAATCAGATGATATAAATTTATAAGAATTATTATTTTTTGTTATTCAAAATCTATTTGAGTATGTTGAAAAATCTTTAGGGCACTCGGATTATACAGAAATAATCACTCAAATTTACAAATCGAACAATTTTTCATCAAATTATAATCATTTCATATAACATTTAACCTACGCTTTTTATAATATTATCTTCCAACTTACATACATTTATGATATTTATAATATTATATATTATAAGATTCATATCCTCATTCATACTAATCATAAATATATTATATCACGGGATTTGAATATTCTCTTATATCGCTTTAGTTGGATATTAGTTAGAAAAAGGTTTGGATCAATTTAAAATGAATACAAGTCCTAACTAGAAGTCACCTTTTGAGGACACATAATTTAACCTAATCTAACGTAATGTTGAGTACACCTAACTTAACTAGAAGGTCACCTTAATCAAAAGGTGCAAGCAACATTTTATCACTTATCATTAGTTAAAAATATTTTTACACTATTTTATGTATGTTGAGGACACCTAACCTAACCTATTTTAAGTATTTATGTTTGAGGAGTTCCCAAGAACAATATCCTAATCACTAATCACTTTTTATATTTGAGGGGTTCCCCACAATAATATCTAATCACTTTTTAAAGATCATTTTTTTGATTTGGTGTCATAGCTTCGTACATTTTGGATTTCATTTGAAACTATAATAATAGTATTTTATTATTGTTGGTTGGATTTATAAATTTTAATGTAATTAAGTAAAGCATTCAAGAAATAAGTAAATTTGAATAATTTATGAACAATTCTTTTTTATTAAATAATATTTATAGATAGTTTCTACTCATTAATAATGGGAACACAAGTAGTTAGGGTTTTATTATTGGAAATCTATTTAAAGAGTTAGGAAGATAAGGACTGTTTTGTTTAGTATTGTTGTATTTGGAGCTTTTCTTAGTAAAAAGTCACCCCAGTGGGGTAAGTGAACATTTATTTTTTTTCTTATGATAAATCATTAATAAACAAGTATATTCTACATATTTAGTCTTATTTGTCTCTTACATCTATAATCTATTGTTATAGCATCAATTGCCACCACCTATGCATTGATGACATGATTGGCCTTTCCCTTTCCCACTCACAAACATTAATCCCCTTTTTCTCCTCTAGATTCTTCAAAAAACACTACTTTTTGACATATACACGCCCTACCAGCTATGAAAGGCATGTACATACACGTGTTACTCCATTGCAGGGTGTGTACACCTTACTTTCCTTTTGGTGTCCATGCTGAAATATTTTCATAAGCTTGGGAGTCATGTTTATTCCCGCCATGACATTGCGTTGAAACCTCATATTCTTCTCAATATTTTTCTAGCTATTACCCGTGGGGCTCCCATACTTTTGTATTGAGTTGTAATTGCATTGCATATTTAACACTTACACTTTTGGGCCTAATGTTAGCTTTAGATTGTTGTTGCTTAGCCTCTTGCTTATGCATTCTCATTTGTTGGTATCCTTGCAATGTTTTCCTTTGCGACTTGACACATATATCCCTGGAGGAAACATTCCCCCAAGTGTCCATATTCTGCACGTGTTTCCTTGCATTGAGCATAGGTATATTCTTTGCACTTGGAACTAAGTTTGCTTTCCCGCAACACTCATTTCCTCCACTATACTATAACATTTTTTTATTCTTTTTTTGGATTTCTAATACAAAAAAGAAAAAAAAATCAAATAACAAAAAAAGAAGGTGGGAAAGAGTCTTATCTTCATTGTTTTGGTAGTAGTCGAGTCACCCTTGAACAAAGAACAAAGTTTTGAGTCTATGTCTCAACAGTTTGGGTTTAGTATGGCTTTAGGAAACTGAACAAGTTACATCGAGTTTTACTCCTTCAACTGATTATTCTTCTAGTCACTATGGAGAACATGTCGATGCCTCTTGTGTCACAAGCTTATGCCAACGTTTATCTTTTAGTCCATGCTTCTTAAGTCACTTTATCGTGTCATGTTTTTGTTCAAAGGAAGTTTTAGCCTGTGTTGACCATTCCTCATAATTCCTGACTTTGCAAGTCAACCTTACCGCATGTCCAGTACTTTCTCATAATCAACAAACATCTTTGTCCTATACTCATGCTAGTATGGAAGGTCCCCATTGACTTCCTCGTAGCGAGTCAACTCTTATTGAATACGAAAAATTGCTCTAAGAGTTTGACCTAGAGTCGCACCCTAGCCCTATTTACATCATTGATAGGTGACCTTGCACTCAGTAGATGACACTTCATCATTGGTCATTGATTGAGTGGTTTCCCTTGTGTTCAACGACAAGAACATTACTCACACATTTGTATTTGCGTAGTACATTGGATTCCATTTAACCCCATTGGTGGTTTCCTCGCCTCTATCAACAATTTTCATCATTGGATGTTATTCAGTGGGTCACTTTCATGTGTTATTCCACATGATGCACATGAGAGACGTACTTGGTTGTGGGTCCTTTCAATGTTTCGTTTGAGTTCTTCCAAATCTTTGGCCTTTTGTTGTTCCTTGTATTGGATGATGGGGGATTCCTTAATGCCCTCCTTCCAGTGGATCTCTTCCTATCAACTTCGACACATCTTGTTCTAGGATAGGGATCTAGAGTCTTTATTAGTACCTTGGGTCTTGCATTAATTAGTGGTAGTTTCCCTCGCTATTGATAGTGGGAATACATCAATGTCCCCTGATCGATAGATTCTACAAGTGTTTGACATCAACTCATTTATTCGCACTTGCTAGAATGTGACTAGGTGCTCATTATCATTATCGGTGGGTTGTCTCTCATTTGTTAATGGTATATATAAATGACCGATAATCAAATGTTGTCTCATTGTGTTCGACTTCAACACATCTATTCGCATAGTGTGGACTTGTACCATTGACAATTTGATTTAAATACCTTGGGTCTATAGTAGCATCACCTCTTTTATGTTGCTGCCTTAGTTGCATTGGATAGTACCACTTCCACTCTATGACATTAGTACTTGTGGGGATCGGTCTGTTCAACTCTTGTTTCCAGATATCCTCCTTTGATTCGAGACATAGATCTACTTTGTATCTATTTCGTGGCTATGCTATCTTTTTACATGGATCCACTGTGTATTTGTTTTCGTGACCATGATCACTACTCCTATATATACATATTTCATGGATTCACAATGTACTTGATTTGACGGCCATGATTTTGTCACTCCTAAGCATGGGTATGTCTGCCTTCGGAAGAGAGTACTCTTACTTATTTTTTGTTGTAGGTTTTGTTCTTGAACCAGATTTTGGCGACTTTTACCTTGGCTCATTACATCCTTACCTCCCAGATTTGTAATTTATTTTGGCCATTAGTTTCTCTTCAGAACTCACACATTAGGAGACATCTATTATAACATCAATTTCCACTACCTATACATTGATGATATGATTGGCCTTTCCCTCTCCCACTTGTAGAAATTAATCCCCTTTTCCTCCTTTGGATTCTGCAAAAAACACTATTTTTTGAAATATATGCGCCCTATCAGCTATGAAAGGTGTGTACATATGCATGTTACTCCATTCAACGGTGCGTACACCTTAATTTTGCTAAAATAAATAATATTTCTCATATTTTTGGGTGGGGTTCATGAGTTCACCCGGTTCTTGACCGCCTATTTCCCATACACAACTGTTTGTAGCCACTCCAACCACTTGGAGAGGGTATAAAATGAGCCTAAGGCTAGAGGAGAAGAATAATCATACTTGAAGCAACATAATGCTGGTAGTTTTGGGCCATGTCTACAAGCCCTTATTCCCTTGTTGTTGATTCATTTCCTCTTACTTGGAAACCCATGTTTCCAACTTTTCCTTACTCTACATATCTGGTCAAGAAGAATCTCATTTGTATTCTTTAGACTTACACAAGCATTGGAGTTAGAGATACTATCTATATCCAATGGCCTAGGTGGAGGGACATGAAGTCGGGTTCTAGAGCAATGTCACAGTAGATGCAGGTGGTAACTACCTTTGTCTTGTTGTTCATAAATAAATAGATCTCTTTCCCATGAATTATTTGTGTTTTAATGCATGATGTTTACGTTTAATCATTTAAATTATTAGAACACTAATTAATATAATTGCTTTATTTTCAATCATTTTTATGAAAGTTAGTTATCATATAACTACCTCCTTTGTAGTTTTCAACTTGGTTGTTTTATAGGTGATCAAAGGGATAGTTTAGAAGGAGTGTTGAAGCAAAATGTTTTCGACTATGGGATCATCATCGAACGTAGGAAACCTGGTATGATTATTTCTTCCTTACCATTGGTAGTTAGTTAATCAAGTTAGTTGCAAGATTTCTTGATTGAATTTTGGGATTGGGTTCATTCTTTAAAGGTCCTCACTCTATTATTTCTTTAAACCATAGCCATAGGAGAATTTCTCTGTAAATCTATGTATACCTAGTTCATGTTTCATGTTTAAGGGTTAAGGAAGACTACAAGTGGTATCAAATCTATTTCTTAAGCCGACACGTCTCTAGATTTTAGTAGATGTTTTTAGGCTAGAGATTTGATCGAATGTCTTTAAATAACATATATATTTGTCATTTGGTGGGTAAAACTATGGTTGGGGAAGAATACATGCTGAAAATAAAAGTCGTGTCACCTAGTTGGAAACCTTTGTAATCATTGTTGGTATCCCTTCGAGTAGTACCACATCAGGCAGCATATGTATACAAAATTGTCTTCCATGTACCCTCAAGTATATCATAATCCCTTTAGGTGCACCTAAAACTAGCCTTACATAACCTATGACTATCCCATTTCTACAATGCACTGAAAAAAACACTTGGGGAGATCACTCTCACAAAGTAGGGTATTGAGTAGTAAAATTAATGGTACAGTCTATCGTCCTTAGTGCCATGAAATATTCAGTCTAGTACTATTGTTTGAAACCCTTTGGTATATCAAAGAGCTATAACACTTGACATTCCCTTGTTCTTAGGACCTTGCAAACCCTAACCTCTACAGTCAACTAACAAAATTCCTACATATTTGCATCCAAAAGGAATTTGGAAATTTTGTCAGCACAATAATATTTCATAGGCAGTAATAATCCCACTCTCATAAAAAAATTGTTTTATCCTTGCACTGTGTTGATCAAGTTGTATACCCTTCTAGCAACCCTTTTTGTGTGGACCCAACAATATGGTATTAGTGGTATATCTCAAAAGACACCTCTGGAGCCATTTGTCATATTGAGACAAGTTTGGGTTAACATTTTTGATAGGATATTAAGTGATCTCATGGTCCATATTCACAACAAGGTAGCCATGGAGAACCAAAACCAAGACCTACACAAGCATCACCAACAACTTGAAGCCATGGTTTCTACCATTGATGCTTTAGTCAAAGATCTCTTAGAAAAAAATGGAAAACCAAGGCATGATGTTGGGATATATGTAGACACTTGGGTATCCAGATGCCATATCTACACATTGATCCAACCAAAAGGGAATATTCATAAAATGAAGTGAAGGACACTCACACACTCTTTTTTATTACCCATTTCCCACCCTTTCAGGATCACAATTTGTGGCACTTCTTTCCAAAGGTAGACATGAACATGTTTATGGTTTTGATCCCTTGGTTTGGGTTACCCAAATGAAACACTATTTCTCTCTCCATGGAATTGTTGATGACCTACAAAAACTACAATTGGGGGTCCTATATTTGGATTCATAACATTGGAAATGATGACAATGGTATAAGAAAGCTTCTAGAGGTTACATTGCTTAGACCTAGTTGGTGAAGGTCCTTTATGCTCATTTTGACTGTAACACTCACTATTTAGGAAAACTGACAAAATTACACCAAATAGGTGCAATTATTGACTATATTGCAACCTTTGAGTAATTGGAAATCTGCATAGAGGACCTATCCAATCCCCTTTTAATAATGTTTCATTAGTGGTCTCAAGGAGGCAATTAGAGAACACATCATGATGTAGTTCCCAAACACATGGTTAGAAGCGTGTGAAAGATATAAAGACCCGAAGATCGTGATAAATTCCCAAACCAAAAGACATTCATTCACTAGTTGTACTAGACCTCCCATGGAAACTACCCCTAGCCCCTCCAACCATTAAGAATCCAAAAGTTGTCTTAGGAATATATGGGAGAACTCCAATGCCTAAAAATTTTCTATAATTATGATGATAAATATTTCAAAGAACACAAATCTAAAGAACATGAATGATTTCAAATGTATGTATCTTTGCAAGACCATTCACACGACATTCCCAGCTAAAGACACTCCCGCACCAAACTTGGAAGATGCCACCCCTCCCATAGATAATGAAACCACCTTGCAAGATCCTTGCAAGGAACCCTAATATTTTCTCCATGCCTTATTATTTTTCTCATCACCCCAAACCTTGAAATTTTCATTACATCAAGCACCACAAAGTGATTGTATTGATTTCAATTAGAAACACCCACAATTTATTCATAGGAGAGTGGATAAATAAACCCATTGTTATGTCTATCATATACCTACTTTTAAAATTATGATAACCAATGGTGGTATGATAAAATGTGGTAGCCAATGTGTAGATGTGAAACATTAAATGGGTGAGTATCATATCAAAACTCACATGTTTTCTATTGAAATTGGTAGTTATGATGTAGTTCTCAGGACATAATGGTTATGCACTTTTGGACCTATCACCATGGATTTCAAGTATTTATACATGAGCTTCAATATGGAAGGGTAGAAATGTAAACTCAAGGGGATTACATCTGGTTCCCCTAAGACTATCAACTCTCATTGTATCGAGAGGTTATTGAAGAAATGCCACTTAGGCATTATTACATATTTCAATGCCATACAAGTAGTGGAAACCCCCCATAGAATATTCACCATGATTTGTAGTCGATCCTCTCTAAACATCAATATGTATTGGAAATACCCTAGGGTTTACCACCTTCATGTGGGAAACATGACCATGGTATTCCCCTCAGTCCAGGTAGTCAACCACCTAATGTGCATCCTTATAGGCACCCTTTTTCACAAAATAATGAAATAGAAAATATCATTCAGGAATAGTTAGAAGTTGGAGTCATACGTCTCAGTCCCAACCCTTACTCATCATCGATGGTCATGGTTTTAAATAAGGAAGGAACTTGGTGCATGTGTCCTATTTTTGGGGCTCTCAATAAGTTGACCATCAAGGACAAATTTCCCATCCTAGTTATTGATTCTCTCTTGGATGAACTTCATGGAGACAAAACTTGACCTTCACTTAGGATGCCATCAAACATAGATGAAAGAGGTAAACATCCCTAAGACAACTTTCTACCGACATGAAGGTCATTATGATTTTTTAGTGATGCCTTTTGTACTTTGCAATGCTCCATCCATCTTTCAGAGCCTCATGAACAAGATTTTCCAACCCTTCCTCTGCAGTTTTGTGCTAGTATTCTTTGTTGATATCTTTATCTACAACAAAACATGGGCTATAGATCTGAAGAAAGTTGTGGCTATAGAATATTGGCCTTGCCCAAATACCCTTAAGAGCTTACACAGGTTCTTAGGACTTACAAGATACTAAAGGAAGTTTGTGAAAAATTATGGAAAAATTGTTTCTCCCTTAATTTCACTGCTAAAAAATAATTCCTTTGTATGGATAAATCCTTCTCAACTTTAAAGGATTCAATGTGCACTACTCTAGTATTAGAAGTGCTATATTTTTCTAAGACTTTTTTCTTGGAATGTGATGTCTCGAGTAGAGGTATTCGATCAATATTGATGCAAGAAGGGAGCCCCTTGGCATTCACAAGTAAGCAATTGTGTGACTACAATCTAGGAAAATCCATATATGAGAAAGAGATGATGAAAATCCTTCACACACTTGATACTTGGCACCCATATCTCATAGGGAGGAATTCCTAGATCAAGACCAACCATAATGGTGAAATATTTTCTAGAAAAAAGGTTATCATCACTAGAGTAGCATAAGTGGGTCACTAAGATGTTGGGTATGATTATGAGATTATATATAAGAAGGGTAAATAAAATGTGGTCATTATTGCTTTATCAAGCCAATTTGAGGTGGATGGATCCTTCTTAATCTAGATCATGTTTCTACTAATAATTCTTCTGATCCACTTAAATCTTTCGAAGATGCTAGTGTTGTTCATAATAATACTAACTCTCTTCTTTTTGGGAAGATAAAACATTTGAATATACAGGTTTTGATGTTGGTATTCCATCTAACACTCATAGGACTAGATCAAAATTTGGTTTAATGGAAAAAGTATTGGACACAAATGATCCTTCCACTTATACAAAGGCTAAAGGAAAGCCAAAATGGGAGGAAGAAATGGCTAATGAATATGATTCTTTGATTAAGGATCACATGTGGTATTTAGTTCCACTTCCTCCTAGGAAGAATCTTGTTGGATGTAAAAGGCTCTATAATACAAAATTTACTATAGATGGAAAGATTGAAAAACATAAGGCTCAGAGGGTAGCCAAAGGATTTCTACAAAAAGAAGGTGTCAATTACCCCAAAACCATTGGTCCAATTGCTAAAATGAACACCATAAGAAAAATTATTTCTCTTGTTGCATCTTTTCATTGGGAAATTCACCAAATGGATGTCAAGAGTGCCTTCTTAAATGGCGATCTTCATGAATAAATTTATATGCAATAACTAATTGTTTTCATCACTTTTGACACTTCAAATTGGTATGGAAATGGAATAAGTCCTTGTATGGTATTAAACAAGCACAAAGTGCTTGGTATGAGAAGATTGATACTCATTTCTTGAAGAGTGATTTCAAGGGGTGTCAATGTGATCCAAATATGTATGTTCATTTATTTAAAGATGATGTCCTCATAATTGTTCTTTATGTGGATGGTTTGATTATCACAGGAAAACATATTTTATTATTCTAGGAATTGAAGAATGATTTAAAGAATAATTTTGAGAGGACATAGTTAGGCCTTCTACATTAGTTTTTGTGTCTTTAGGTCTAGCATATGGATAATGGGATCTTCCTTCTCAACCTAAGTATGGTTTGGATTTGTGTGCTCAATTTCACATGGGTGATTGTAATCCTTCACCAACACCTTTTTAAGCAAGAATAAAATTAATGATTGATTGTGAATTACCTCTTGTTGATGCAAAACTCTATTGCCAAATTGCTCGTATTTTGATTTTTTTAACTCATAGTAGGCCTAATATTACCTTTGTTATTAGTATGGTTTTGAGATTCATGAAAAATCCTCATGAAATTGATTGGAAAACAACTAAAATGATTCTCATATATCTTCAAGGAACTCTCAATTATGGTGTTTTCTATTCTGATAAGGATTTTGTTTCACTTCTTGGTCATACTGATTTTGATTGGGTAGGAGATGATAATGATAACAATCTATTGTAGTATAAATATTTTATCTTCAAGTCCAATTTATTGGTCGACTAATAAGTTGAGAACACTTTCTCTTTCTTCTTGTGAAGTAGAGTACAATGTAGCTAAAGTAGTGGGGATTTGACATGTCGTTATTGAGCTAGGACTGGTTCAAAATGCACCCATTGAGTTGAGATGTGATAATTGGATTTTTACTCAGGTTACATATAACCTAATGTACCACTCTAAAACCAAACACATTGACCTTGAAACCTGTTACATTTGAGACCTAGTTGCAGATGGTGTTATTAATTTGGAGTATTTCCCCATTGAACAAGTTGTTGATATCTTCATAGACACAAAGACAAAGTTTCTTCATCTTTGAAACTCATTGGGGATGCGGGAATTTTCCATCAAGGGGGAATGTTAATCATAATGACATATTCCTCCAAATGTGTTTCAACCCTATAGTCAAAATTAAGGAGGAAAATAAGAATGTGTATAATGTTTGTCTAGTGGCCACATTTATTAGTGTACAACCTATCATTATGATAAGACATTTTGTATACACAATGAGGATTTATTAGACAATTGGGCATATCAATATTCATTAATTCAATAATTCTTAAAGTAAGTTTATCTCACATTCATCATGGGACTTGTTCTCCTATTTCTCTAGCCTATATAATAGATGTGAAGGAGTCTCAATTGTAAGGCATGTGTCTGATGCTTGAGAGTTGTATTGTAACACCCTCTTTTCCCCCAAGTCTGTAATTAAGTATAATAATTCATGTGTTATGATTAACGAAGATTGTAATTGTGTTTATGATAATGAAAACACCATATATATGACTAATGAGGGAAGCCTTGTAGTATTGGCCATGATACCACAAGTGGGACTAGTGAGGTGGAAATAGGAAGTTTTAATCAAGGATGATTTTAGGGGCTAAATTTTGCTCATGGGCTAATTTTCCATGATTTTCCAAAAATGAGATTCACTATTTTAAAAATGATTCACCCAAATTCTATAGGATAAAATCATTTTATCTTAAAAATCGCCAAAATTTTATAAAAAATATTTAAAGTACTTAGAAATTTGAATATTTTTACAAAAATATCGTCAAACATTTATAGTTGACATATGAAGGATTATTTAGATTCGCCAAGGTTTCTATATTTTAAAATAAATTTCCATCCTTAAAATCATCCCTGGTTTTAATGAGGAAAATAGGAAGCTTTCCCAACAACCCAACCTACATTTGCATGACTTGAATACATAACCTCTCCAACAATACCCTGTTTACCTTGACCACAAGGAATTGTTAATGTCATGCAGAATGGGCGGTTGGAGCATTTACAACTACCTTCAAAATTGGTACTTGGGGAAGAAAAGGGATGACTGCAATGTCAGCTAGAAGTATGCAACAAATATTTCCCCCTTCGAATCAAGAGCTTGAACCTATGAGCTTGCTTTTGACAGAAGTGAGTGGGATCCAAAGGAATGATAAGAAAAAGGGAAAAATAACTAGAGGATGCGTAGATGAGAACATAAGCATCACAAAGAGGAAAAAAAAGACACAGAGCATGTAAATGCATAGAGACTGAACCCATATAGAAGAACATAGAATAATCAGTTACAGAGATGTGTCGTGGACTCACAAACATATAGTGATGCAATGCAAATAGGAGATCACACACACATCTCTAAGCAGTAGAGAAGACTTGGGAAGTTTTTCTAAAGAAAATAGAAAGCTTGCCCAAGAATTGAATGGTCACCTTAGAATCGAGATAACCCATATCCAAACTCGAGAAAAAGAGGGCCACGACTTGGTGTTGGATATAAAGAAACTGACACTGGTAAGGGGAGGTCATTGAGGGAATTCATACTAGAGAAGGTACTCCCTTGTGCAGAGGAAATCCAACTGGGAAGGCACCAGATAAAATTGTGGAGGTCTTGAACTCAATGGGAAGAGGGAAACTTCTGATGTTGTCAGTGGAGTGAACGAGAGTAACCTTCCTGATCCATTTCTTGACTTCTTGAGTCAATTTTGAGAGTCCCCTGGTGGTATCATGGCCTATCATGGGGGTGGATTGATGTAGAAAGACAAAGTGAAACGTATCCTATGGCTAGGTGGAAAGTCCTTCACCCTCAGTCAATTGGCTAGTTGGAAAATATTATTGAACATGTAAGTGTTTTTACTTGCAATGTATCTTGAATGCTTAATAATGGTTATTAATTGTTCCTTGTTCATGGTGAATATATTATTTTATTTATTGATTGTTAAAATGTTGGGTTAAAAGAAGTGGTATAACCTCCCTTATTTGTTAAATGTGCTAATTGTGAAAGTGTATGAGAATGGCTAGCATAGGACGATAACCCCATATTTTCCTTGTTCCCAAAATGGAAAGTTTATAGGATATGGAAAACCTTTATTTCTATGTCTGAGTGGAAGTCTCTTTCTTGTTAAAGGGGAGAGTCTAGAGCCTAAGGGAGTTGAGTTAAAGACCCTACGAGAAGACACTGGAAAATATTGTGAATCTGGTAAATTTGGAGATAAAATTAACCCATTTGAATTCCCATATAAACCCAAAGAGAAATAGTAGTAGTTGGATCGGAGGGGAGGATAAACCTTTGTCTTCTGATCATCACTAGAGGTGGAGCCCCAATTATAATGGGTCACCGACAGATCTGTGTTGAAGGCCTTGTTGAATCCTAGTGTCGGTGGGGCAAGGTTCCAACAGAAGGTTCCATCTCTTTTTACGCATGTAAATAAGGGAGAGAGAGGATGCCATCATTATGATGTATTTTTCCAGCGTGGAAGCTAGAAATTCCATGGAGGACAACACTTGTCAGCATCGTATTTGTGTGGGGAAAGTGTGGGCCCTATTTGTCGGTGGGGCAAGGTTCCAACAGAAGGTTCCATCTCTTTTTACGCATGTAAATAAGGGAGAGAGAGGATGCCATCATTATGATGTATTTTTCCAGCGTGGAAGCTAGAAATTCCATGGAGGACAACACTTGTCAGCATCGTATTTGTGTGGGGAAAGTGTGGGCCCTATTAGGCATGAGCCTTTGGTTTGGCACCCTTAAAATTTAACCATCGGATTTAAGGGAAGAGAAATCTTGGCCATTGGATGTGAAGTGGAGTAACTAGACCTTTGGGCCACTAGAGCTCCTTGGAACCGACCTTGTACCTTTCCTCCCTGATTTCCTAGTGCTTGGTTGGGAAATTTTCAAACCCTTTCCTTTGCGAGGGTATGATTGGAAGGAAGTTAGGGCATGTGCCAATGACATCAGGATGACATAGTTGAGCCAATAAGAAGTTTTCAGCTATTAACATATGAGTGGATAGGATCCCCTATGCCATGTGACGATGTGCAGTGCACGTCAGTCCATGAGGTTCGTTGTGGTTGTTCCATGTGTCATGAAGATAATGTGTCACATGTATAGGAGAATCAGAGTTCCAACACATAGTTTCAAACAAGGCTAGAATATGTGATGATGTTAGCAACCACGTGTCATGCCATGTCATTGTGCCACATCAGTGTGGTGTCTAGTCAAGTTGTAGAGTGTTATGCAAGGTGCCATGCCATGTCAGGTCCTCATGTCTATGGTGCCAATTGAATCACTAGATCGAGCATGTTGGTTGGTTGGAGGCTTATGAATTACCTGGGGCCTCGGTTCCTGGCGGGGTAAGGTGCCCGGTGGGGAGAGGTGCCCGCTAGGTTGAGGTGGGGGTGTGTTCTTGATTGGGGTATGGTCCCGAGGAATGGACCATCAGATAACTAGCCACCGAGAAGGTATTAGGTAGGGTCAAGTGTGGGGGATCCATTAGAGCCTGGTGACCGATGAGGTACATAATTGTTATAGCCTTAATTTCCACCTTACAGAGTTAGAAGGGAATCTAGCAGAAGATGAAAGCCAAGACACATATATAGCTTAGGATTTGGGGTTATGTTTGAGGGTTGTTGTGGGTCATACATGGGATAACAAGTGGCAATCATCATTGGTCAACTATAATGGAACCAACAACGACCTCTACAACCTTCTAGATTCATGGAGTTTCGAAGAGGTAAGTTAGGGATGAGTTGTTTCTTCGTGGGATGAGCCTTAGCACTGACATCATTCAAGTATCCATTGGTCTCTAGAATATCTAGAAGCTCTCCCAAGCCTCTTCCAAGGATCTATATAAAGAAGGAATGTCTTGAGCAAGAGGATGAAGAATCATTTGCAGATTTATGTTGTCCAAATACAGAGGTGCTTCTCCATCTACAACAACCATAATCAAATTGCCTTGTTTGGTTAATAAGTTAAGGAGGGGAAAGGAGCAATATGCCAAGAGGAATGCATCTATACTAAAGGTATTATGGTATCGGTGTATTTATTTCATTTCCAATAATAGATAATTGGTTTTCCCCCATATACATTGTTCAATTCAATTATATAAGATAGATCTGGTCTCATGTTAAATAGATCAAGATAGATATAGTGGATTTGATTTTCCTAACACTAGAAGAATAATAGATTGGTAGTTTTTTGTCTCCTTGTGTGCATGAAGTAGATAGAACGAGTTGGAGATAGATCTCAAGAGGTATATCAGCTGGACACATCAGGACAATTGTCGAAAGGTATGTTCAATGCCCTTCTTGGTTAAAAGGAAAAGAATTTGCTTGCATCTAGGGAAATCCATTAGAAGTCTATCCCCACTATCTGTCTAGAACAAGTAGGCAGAACCTAAGGAGATCTAGCTTACCATACTGGTGATATTCCTCTGTAACAAAACTGGTGACTCCACCGGGGAATAATCTTTGATTCTTCTCTAGTTTAGAATCCCTTGCCAATTAGCCTATATTTTATGTTTGTGATTTAGTTCTTGTCTTCCATGTTTATCTGTCAGAGTTTAGATCTCTCATATCTTATAGATATGAGACAAATATTTATTTTCAAAAAACAAAAAAAATTCTGCAGTCGTCGCATGTTGCACTATTGTTGTCATGCGACATGTCGCTTTTTGCAGTTCCCATGAACCACGATGATCCTTGTAAATAGGGAAAATTGTAGAGTTATCAGAGTTTTGCAATTAGATTTAACTGGTATGATCCCACAGGCCTATGATTGATCTATACTATTAATATATTTCCTTTGATCGAGACTTGTTTTCACATAATTTGTCTTCAATTTATGTTTGGAGGGTGCTTGTGTGGCTTGCGTGGATTGCTTGATTCAATTTGGTTGTTGTCTAGTGATTTGTATTGGTTTCATTTGGTTTGTTTTCCCTCTTGTGATTAGTGTCTATTACTAGATCCATTCTTTGTGAGTTTTGGGTTGAGATCCCGTGTACACATTGGAGTGTGTCAGGGGGAAACACTACCAATATCACACTACCCTTTGCTTGTTTATTTGTTGGTTTTCCATTTGCATATCGTGTTCTTGATTATATTAATAATATTTTGCATTACATTTGGAAAAACAATATAAAAACTTTGCATGCATACAAGCTTTGAAGCATTAGAAAAAAAGTGCCTTGGTGAAGTGATTTATTTGAATTCTTTTAAGATTTTTGGATCTAAATTATGTGTATGGTTGCTTGGCGTTTGAGGATTGTGTTGTGAAGTTTACAAAGAAAAGGAAAAAACCTATTTCCCTCCCCTAGCTAGAATTCATTAAAGTGAATAAATTGCATTGGCATCTTTGCATTGCTTGGTGGGTCAAGAGTCATAAACACCATAAAGGTTTCATTCATTTCCCTATGACATAAGAAACAACCATAAAAATAATTTCATAATGTAAAATCTATTAGACATTTTTATTTCTTAGTGAACCAACATTAGATAGGCTTAGGGCCTTGGAATAAGATTGGAGAGTAAACTCTCCAAGGCCACCAAAACAAAACCTAGAACTCACTAACGAGTGTAAAATCCATTTTTGCAACCAATGTGTCAGGAAGCTCCTCTAACACAAGAGTTAAGCAAGAGGTCACATTAGGGAAAGTAGGGAGATTACCCCTCTCTACATTTTTTGTTGTTTGCAATATCACTTCGACTACTACGCATGCAGGGGTTTCTTTGGCACCACACCTCTATGTGAGGTAATGTCTTCGAATATTCAGGCATAGTTACCATACCCTTACATGTGGTCGGACCCATGATTGTTCGCCCAGTCATTGATTATGAGGTGGTATCCTTAGTGACCATTCCTAGGTAGCCAACAAAGGTGACTATAGGTGGGATGTTCCTATAGTACATGGTACAGACATTTGTTCATGGTATTAGTTCCCTCGTAGGGTGCCCACCTTAATAAAGGGTGCTTACATTAGTCAAGGATGTTTCATGTAGATCATTGTAACTACTCCTCATACCTTCACTATTCAATATTGTGGGTAATTCATCTCCCCCAAAGGGTTGGTTTTCAAAAGGCCCCCTGAGCCATTGGTTTGCTTGTTGTTATCCCATATTTATTAGGGGTGTGCTATTTGGTTCCAATTCTACGCCATCCTTAGGTTGAATTGTGTTTGAATTGCACATATAATTTTCATCGTGGTTGAATTACTGCGTCGGTCCCATCGATTATGAGGACTAGAGCCAACCATGGAGGTACAACCACCTCTAAAGTGGCATGAGATAGGTGAAAAAGAATTCAGAGAGACTCATCATTGGTTTGAGGAGACTTGTTTGATTGAATTAGAAGTGGTCGACAAAAGTTCTCCACCAAACTTTAACCCTCCTTTGACCGATCCCAAGTCCCCCCTACTTGTCCTGGTAAGGGAATTTTTTAGTGCACATTTTTCTTTGTTTAATGATTCTCACACCATGTCAGTTCTAAGTGTTTCATCCAGTTTAGTTGAGCCATAAATACCATATACAAGTGGGACTAGGGGCATCCCATCGATGTCCACATTACCATCCTTGAGAACCATTGGACCTACACCATATATTCCTTTTTCTATCGATCCCTCGATTCGGGGGACACCAATCATTTATGCTTTTCCATCTGTCAATTTACCCAGAATTCCTATTCCCATCCCGTCCATTTTGAGGCCCACATTTGGATCCTCTTCCGGTGGTGGGGCGAGCCTTGGTTTTAGCATGGGAGGTGGAGCTCCTTCCACCTCCATCATTCCTATGAGTGGCCCGACATTGTCAGGTGATAGTATACCTTTTGGATGGAATGTTCCTAGTGGTTTTGGGGTTGTCCCTAGTCAAGTTGGGGGCATTAGTATGTCAAGAATATTTAACTTCCCATGGGTTAGCACACCTTTCCCTAGAGCATGTCCCTTGGGGGAAACTTTTCATAGTGGGGATGTTTTCCCTTTATCAATACCTCAGGTTCTGGGGGGTTCTTCTCTGGGACTAATTTTGGGAACACATTTCTTTTAGGGTCTAAACCTACCCCTGGGGGCATATTTGGTGTTGGGAACATGCATGCTCCAAGGAGTGCCACCATCCCTGGGAGCACTCACTCTTATGAAACATCATATCCCTTCGGTAGTATGAACGTAGGGGGGTCGTACAGTTCATCTGGGACAACATAGACTTCATCTCCCTCCCAGTATTCATTTTCCCATATGTCATTTCCTTTCATAGAAACATTATACCTACCTGATTTGTCCTATTTGAAAAATGACCCTATTTCCCACAACCCTTTATGACCAATCATTCCTACCAAGCTACCATCATACATGCCAAAATTCGACGAAAAATCTAGGAGAATACCCCTCCACACACATCATTACGTATCATTTGTGGTGCTCATCAAATTCCTTGATGGATGATAGCATGCAGTTACATATTTTCCAAAGGTCCTTGAACGAAAGTGATGCCAAATGGTATATTGAGTTACAAGCCACTTCCTTTAAAATATTTAATGACTTGGCAATGGCATGACTAACACATTAACAACTACCCATTATGTACGAGATAGGAACAAATATCTTGACATCATTTCTCCCAGATACCACCATCCACATTTGTTATCATATACATGAGTGGCAATGAAGGCATAGGATGATCAAGACCCAGATCTTGGATAAGCTCTTGATGGAGTGGGTCACAAAATCCCTCCTACCAACCATTGCCAAGGATGTAGCTATGGTCATGGTGGATACTAAGGAGCAAGCCATCATGTGTTCCCAACACTTGGATCTAATTTACTCTCAGTTAGACACCCTTTATGATATTATCCTACATGTTGCTAGGTCATTGACATATCCAAAACGGCCAAACCTATGACCCCATGCTGAAGGTATGGTTGGTTCTATTTCCCATGCTTCTGTGAACCAGTTATCTGACTAGATGGGTCACATGTTTGTTTTGTCACACCCATCAATTTCTGGTTCTAATTATCAAACTACCACAGTCCCTACTCATACCTCCGAGGTGAATTCGGTGCAGTCTACGCAACTGAAGAATCCTTATCAACCTGGAGGAAAGAAGAAGAGGAATAAGAAGAACAATTCCAATACTAAGAAAGGGTTTTCTCCCACCCAAAACAATTAGGAGGGGGGAATGAAAGAGAAAAAGAAGAGTCGGTTCCCCTACATGATTTGTGGGGGGGACCACCCTACCCATCAGTGTCCCAGGAAAGATGAGATCCATCACTATTTGGCACAAAAAAAGGCTCCCCATCAACCTATTATCTTAATTCATCCTTTCCCCCTTTAACCTCAACTCAACGTTGCAACAAATCCTTCCCCTTCGCAAGGGGGCATGGTAGGTACCCTTTTCCATGATGGGTCTTCCTCGAATGCCTCCATTTTCATGTGTGACCAAATGATCAATTTGCAGACTTGAGCCAAGAACTGCGAAAACTCTAAGCCTACTCCTGTTGTTCATGAATCAACATCTTCTTCTCCATCTTGTGGCCCTATTTAGATTGAGAATCCATTCTTTGAAACATCGCTTCACCCTCCGAAGGGCGTTCTTTGACGCACGACGCAAAATCCCAATTCATGGGCCTTCCAAAACTACAATATTGTGGAAAACTTGGCCTAGGAACCTTGTGCCATGTCCACCCTTTAATTCCTCTAAAGTTGCCCAACGTAGCGGAAATCCTTATTGTCTTCCATAGGTGGGGTTGATCCCTCGGAGTCAAGTTTGATGACCTTTAATTTCTATTAGGTTACTAATAGGCTCTCCCATCAAATCACCTTCTAGATCAAAGTGCGAACGATAGGGAAAATCATATTCTGAACCGTGGTTTATGAAGGAGCCTAGACTTGCATTATGTCTATTCCTTATTGGAATGCCCTTGGATATCCAAAGATTGAATCATCTACCACATTTTTTAAAGCATTCGATGGACATATGTTCCATCCCCATGGAATAATCATTGCCTTACCCCTCGAGCTAGGTGGTAAGACTATCTATGTTGTTGTGGAGGTCGTCGATGCAAATATTGAGTATAATCTGTTACTCATGTGCATTTGGTTATATGAGATGACAATCATTGTCTTGTCATTATTTAGGGTCTTACGATGCCCTCATCAAGCGAGGATCGTTCAACTTGCATTATGTACCCCAGACTTTGGATCCAATGCAAGGTCTAATGTACCCTTAGTCGGTGATACCCAACAATTATATATACATGTTGGTGTGGGTATGCTCAAAGATCCTTCACTCATGGGTGTATTTCCCCTTCCCCCACCATCTCCTACTACGAACATCGCTCCTATCAACATGATTTCATCATTTACCAGTGGATCCCTCGAATCTGTTGATCCTTGGGTGGTACCTTATCCCCATGATGTTGAGTCATTTTGAGATTCCATGCTGCTCACAGTGGTTGATATTGTTGATATGACAATCCTCAGCATCAACTGATATTGGATAGCAACTCCATCCTCATATGGAGTGTGATCAGACTACTCCACCCAAATAGGTTGTTAACTCTCTGCGTTCACATGATTTCCTAGATATTGAGTTGCCTTCAGAAGAGGCCATCCTAGATGTCATGAATTCCATAGATAATCCCAAGGATGAGGTGACACATCAATTATCTTGTCTTTATTCGAAACCAATTAGAATTAGCATGATGAGTCGTGATCTAGGATTGGGGGCATTGGCTAGGACATCAAATAGACCTCCCAATCTTGACCCTTTTCTTCCTTGGTTATATTTTTCAGAACTTTCCAACGAATTCTATGCTTCCCCTTCCATCAAATATTCGTGTTTCATACCTCCTTCAGGTCTTGATGGGCATAATCAAGTAGCTATCGTAGCTCATGAAACTACTCATGATGAGTATCTTTATATGCATAAAATTCATTTCTATGTGGCATGGCCACAACATGGTGTGCCATATGATGCTGACAATGGATCATGAGTTCATCGATTATGAAAAGGATCCATGGCCCGAGCCTAACCATGGGCTCTACTTAGCATGACCCATTCAAATTTGTAGTTCCTTGTACATAGGTGTATGGTGTGAGTGCTTTTTATTTTTCATATACCATATCCAAAAAAAACAAAAATATTTCCTTTTTGAGATTTCACTACGCGTTTTGACACTGGAATCTAGTTTACATGTGGTTGACATGATTACAGGGACTTTTTACGAAGATGGTGACTTCTACTAAACTTGAGGTACATGTTCTTAAAACTAGCATATAGGGATAGGTTTTTCCCTGCATCCACGATTTGCATTATTAACCATCCATTTTTTGGTCACATGCCTTAGGTTCGATCACAATAGGTGGTGACATTAGCCACTCCATTTTCGCATGTTGTAACTTGTT
>SNQJ01S0143999.1:42977-53994 GCA_010110895.2 Picea sitchensis
AGAGATATTGAAAAAACAACTAGAAGTTTCAGTTTAGAAAATGAACTAAATAAAATTAAAATCCCCATGCCTCTGGTTGAGCTCTCTAAGAATCCAATTTATAAAAAACATATTGCTAAAATGATAAATTTTTCTGATCTTGAATCTCATGCAGATGCCATCAATATACAAGATGAAATACCGATGATTATTTTTGGTCTACACATCGAAAATACCAAGGATTATGTTGCTTTGTTTTATATTACATTGATTGTGCATGACCACATACTTCACAACTGCATGCTAGATTCTGGGGGCTCTCATAACTTAATGCCTAAAATTATTATGGAAAATTTGGACCTTGAAATCACTAGACCTTATCAGGACTTATACTCTTTTGATTCAAGAAAAGTTAAGTTTCTTGGCATGATCAAGGATTTGGTAGTGAATCTCACACATATTCCTGTAAATAGTATTCTTATGGATGTATTTGTTGTTGACATCCCTGCCAAGTATGGTATACTTCTATCCAGGTCTTGGGGCGCACAATTAGGAGGATCACTTCAAATGGACATGACATACGCTATGATCCCGATTTTTGGTGGACAATTTACTCGACTGTACAAAGAGACTAGACTGGCATATACTGTAAGTGACCCCTAAAACCCAAATAATTATCCAATCTATGTTGTTGAGCAGGATCTAGGAAATTGTATTTTATCAATAGACGATGATTTTCAAGAATGTATAGAAGAAGAAAACAAAAAAATAGAAAAACCAAAGAAAAGTGTAAATAGTAGAGGAGGAGCATGGAAAATGTTTTTCGATGGTGCTTCATCCTATGAAGGGGCAAGGGTTGGAGTATTATTTGTTTCACCTGGAGATGAGTATGCCATCCCTTTTTCATACAAATTACAATGGGAAATTGATTATACAAATAACATCTGTGAATACGAAGCTCTAGTTTTAGGATTGGAGGCTGCCAGGAAGCTAAAAATTGAAAATATAATAGTTTATGGTGATGAAGAGCTAGTTGTGAAACAAATAAAGAAGCAATATCAATCTAAACATCCAAGGCTAAGGTCATATAAAAATTGCGCCAGGGATTTGATAGATAATTTCTTCTCGTCCTTTAACATTCACTACATTCCCAAAATGGAAAATCAACAAGTAGACTCTTTAGCCAAAGTAGCTGCAACGTTTGTGCCACCTACGGTTCTAAAACTGAAATATCATATAGAAATGAGACATAGACCTTCAATTCCAAATAATGTACAACACTGGCAGGTTTTTGAAGATGGCGAGCAGATTAAACAGTTCCTAGAAATGGTTGATGAGTTCTCTGAAACTCATATAGATCAAGAGAATCAAAACAATCCTATCTGGAACATGTAGGAAGGCGAAGATCCTGAAAATTTCCAGGATAAGATCACAAATCACCAAATGCTTGTTCTTAAAAACAACCAGAACCCTAGGGGTCTGATACCTTTAGAGAGATTGTTTGACCAAGATGATATACCCTTAAAATCTACCTTACGACCTCAGCCCAAAGAGGTTGAAGACTATAATATAGGAACTAAAGAAGATCCAAAATGGGTCAAATTATCTAAATATCTCCCAGCCCAAGTAAAAAATAAATACGTTGAACTACTTAAACAGTATAAAGACGTCTTTGCATGGTCCTATGATGATTTAAGAACTTATGATACCTTTGTAATTGAACATAAGATTCCTTTCAAGGATGGTATCAAACCTTTCAGGCAAAAGCTGAGACAGATAAACCCTATCCTCTTACCTGTAATAGAAAGAGAGATCAAGAAGCTTCTTGACGCAAAAATTATTGTCCCACTCAGGTATATTGAATGGGTAGCAAATTTGGTACCCGTCAGGAAGAAAAGTGGAGAAATAAGGCTTTGCGTAGATTTAGGAATTTGAACTGGTCATCCTTGAAGGACAACTACACACTGCCAAAAATGGATCATGTCCTGGAAAAAGTAGTTGGAGCTAACAGAATGTCTATGATTGATGGTTTCTCCGGTTATAACCAAATTGTTGTCCACAAAGATGATAAAGAAAAAACCGCATTCACTACTTCGTGGGGAAATTTCATGTATGATAAAATGCCATTTAGTTTGATGAACGYAGGGGTCACTTTCCAACGAGMAATGGATATAGCTTTCATCAGTGAGAGAGATATATTTGTCGTTATTTATCTAGATGATCTGACAGTCTTCTCCAATTCTGATGTAGAACCTTTGGGTCATCTTAAGCAAACCTTCGAGAAATGCATAAAGTTTGGGTTGTCTCTTAACCCTAAAAAGTCACATTTCGTTATGCAAGAAGGCAAGCTTCTGGGTCATATAGTTTCAAAGGATGGTATCAAGGTTGACCCTAAGAGATTCAAGGCTATTGACACGATAAACATTCCTAGAAATAAGAAAGAGATCCAGAATATTTTAGAAAAGATAATTTTTTTGAGAAGATTTATCCCTAACTTTGCTGAAATTGTCAAACTAATCACAGATATGTTGAAGAAAGACAGTGAAATGAAATGGACTGCCAAAGAAAAGCATCATTCGAGTGGGTTAAAAAAGATATAAACGAAGCTCTAGTGTTAGCAAGTCTGGACTATACTAAGGAATTTCTAATCTTTTCTTTCGCATCTGAACATAGTATCGCAGAGACACTCCTCCAAAAGAATGAAGAAGGTTTCGAGCAACCGATAGACTTTTTTAGTAAAAGTCTCAGAGACGCCGAATTAAGATACGATATATTGGAAAAACAAGCCTACGCAATGGTGAAAGCTCTGAAAGCTTTCAGAACATATGTACTGCATTCTAAAATAATCACTTATGTGCCAACAAGCTCTGTCAAAGTTATCTTGGTACAGCCAGACAATGATGGCAGGAGAGGTCGGGGGTTAGCCAAAATTCAAGAATTTGATCTTGAAGTAAAACCGACCAAGCTAGTAAATGGTCAGGGCCTTGCAAAATTGTTAGCAAAATCAAATTTTAGGGCACTCGGGATAAACCACCTGGAATCACACGAATATATCCTAGACATAGAGGAACTTGATGATCAAACCCCTACAGTCCAGATCGAAGATAAATTTTCTTCCTCTGATTGGTATCGCGATATTGTTTCACAACTCCTCACCCTTCAATTCCCGAGTGACATGACTACATCCAAAGAAAGAACGTTGAAGTTACACGTAGTTAAATACTATTTTATTGAAGGTCAACTGTATTGGAAAAATCCTATAGGTTTATCGCTACCCTGTTTGACAGAACCTGAAACAGAGAATTTCATAAATGAATTACACGAAGGAGTGTGTGGAGGACATCACGCTTGGAGGGAAATGGCCTACAAGATTCTAAGATTCGGATATTATTGGCCAAAGTTATTCACTGATGTGAATGCTAAGGTCAGAGCCTGCAACCCTTGCCAACTATTCTCTAGTAAGCAAAAGATCCCCGCACTACCTTTAGTCTTAGTCAAAACAAAGGATCCTTTTCAACAATGGGGTCTGGACTTCACCGAAGAAATCCACCCAAAGTCAATCGCCCAACATAAATGGATTTTAACTGCTACCAATTATTTCACGAAATGGGTTGAAGCCATTCCAACCCAGAATGCCACTGATTCGATGGTAATAAACTTCTTGGAAGAGAACATCCTATCGAGGTTTGGCTTCCCTTGAAAAATAGTCATGAACAATGCCCAAGCTTTCAAATCTATGGCAATGGTATTTTTTTGTCAAAAATATAACATTGTGTTAGGACATTCTACAACCTATTATCCTCAAGGAAATAGGTTGGTTGAATAGTCCAACAAGAGTTTGATTAATATAATCAAGAAAGTATTAATTGAGAATAAGAAGGCTTGGCACATTCACCTAATGTACGCCTTATGGGCAAACCGGATCGACAATAAGAAATCAATAGGTATGTCCCCTTTCCAAATGGTTTATGGTACTGATGTCGTCCTTCCTATGAATCTCGCTCTTCCAGTAATGAAGTTGTGGCAAGACGCAAATGAAGAGCCCAATGATGTAACGAGGAGGATAAACCAAATAATCGAAGTCTAGTAAAACAAGGCCGAAGTTGATGACAGACTTAAAAAATACCAAGACAATATGAAAGCCCTTTTCGATAAAAAAAGAAAAACACATGGAGTTTCTTCGTGGTGATCTAGTTTTAAAATGGGATGCTAGAAAAGAAGATGCAAGAAAACATGACAAGTTTGATCATCTCTGGTTCGGACCATTCAGGATTGCATCTACAGAGGGAAAGAATTCATTCCTATTGGAAAATCTTGACGGGAAAACTTTTGATGCCCCTATCAACAGGCGTTATCTAAAACATTTTATGCAATAATCATGTTTTACATTACCATTGTATATACTAGTTTGTTTTCTTGTTTAAATTTGCAAATTTCATTTTCCTTCGTAGGATATTTAAATTTTACTTCTATGTTGTATTGAGCACTCAACACACCCTAAAAAGTCTATGTCAAATTTTACTTTTTGGGTACCACTTAATCTTTCGGCATCGTCTAATTCGACTTCAGTATGAAAAATGTTGCCTTTTCTTATCATTTTTTTTATTCTCATTAAGTCTTTAAAACCTTTCTTGAACATGCAAAAAATCTATAACTTAAAGAACTAAAGAATCAACAACCAAAAATTTTCCCGACGCGCTCGCAGACTCAGCATCGGAAAAAATTAAAGGAGAAATAAAATCACTCCAGAACAATGCAGTCGCCGACCGTCGATCCTCGTCAGCATCAACAAATAGACGTTTTCTTTTGCGAACGAACTTCACCAAGGATATCACCAATGACCGATCCCTTTGGCATTGGCGAATGGTTAAAAGAGTAAGTGTTGAATGAAAAGGAACGATATCGCCGATTGCCTACTTCCTAGACGTTTTCGGTATCAGGGGTTTCAAGGATGATAACCCATAAGGAAACTGCACGATGGAACTATCTCTGAAAGCCGATCCTCGATAGCTTTCGACATCGGCAAGTTTTAGAAGGATAGTCGTAGAAAAAGTGATAAGTCAATCCCTGATCACCGACCCCTGATATCTTTCGGCCTCGGCAACCCCAGGTTTATATTAATACACATCTCCTGTCGAAAGACTCGACTCCAACTCAGAAACACGATCAAACCACCTACTCCTACCTATCACGTGTCCTTGCCAAAGTGGTTAAACATATCTTTGGGTTTTCCCTTGAGTACTTAGCAGTTCCCGAGTCCCGAATTAGTTCTGCCACGTCAACACCATACGAATAAATCAGTCAGCGTCGGAAGTTTTTCTCAGGGGGATATCAACGAGAACATACACAAAGACACCGTCGATTCTCGATCTGCCCACCAAGAAAGCGACAGGATGGGATGTTTTAGCTCTAAGATATGATGGATCCAAATAATTTAAAGAACTAATTAATTCCAAAATATCCCACATTAGTTGCTAATCTGTGCGTGAATCAAAAGGACCATTTAAACCTATCAATACCACGCATCATCCTCCGCGCCCCCGTCGTTGTCTCACGTAGAATTTATTTTCAGAGTTTCAGTGGTAGGTTGTTTTTAATTTCATTCATTACTCAAATTAACTGGTTGATACAACTGGTAGGATCTTTCCCATCAAATTATTTTTGAGTCATTGCAAACAAGATTATTATGTGCGCAAAGAAGTTCACAACATCCATAGGAGTGGAACGAGCAATCCACGTAAAATATTCCAAGGTCCGATGAGTATTAAACAACAGGTTTAGCAAGCGTTACAGGTATGTACCAATCCATGGATGTTTCATGCTTCATTTCATACACTTTATCCAATGTTACTTTGTACACATGCATAAAGGATCATTTTCGGTTGCAGGAACAATGCCTACGAAGAAAGATACCACCAGAAAATCTCCAAGAGAGCCAAAGCTATAGGAAATAGATGCACGAGAAGGTCCTTCTCTAGCGGTCGTGAAGCAATTGGAATTTTCTCCAAAGCCGGTGCCCGTCATCAAGACATACACTAAGAAGGTTTGCAGTCAGCCTTCGGCCTTTGGAGACACAGAGGCGAACATCGGGACGAAGACAGTGTTCCCGCGCTAGGAATAGATTTTCAAGAAAATCAAGCGGGAGGAATTCCTCGAGTATACCCCGCATAGCGATCCCGATACCAGAAATCTTGATGATGAAGTCCTCCCGAATGTCCAGAAGGCGTATCTGTACATGGTGGCGAGAAGGACTCTGGTATTCCCCTACATAGAACTATTGAATGGCTTGTCGATCACACTAGCATGCAAATGTGTTTGATCAATGACGACAATGGTGGATGTCTCGGGGTTTTCTTTCCAGTGGAAGTGAAGAATTATTACAAGCTTAGAGAACCAGAAGAATGGCTAAATACCAATTTTGTTGTAAGCTTCTATTTGAAACATGAAACCAGCAAGGAAATGGTGTCTTGGTGGAGAGAGGATACAAATTTCACCAATTGGACCTCCGGCTGGTACTAGACAACCAACCTAAGAGAGTCGTACATCTATCTAATGGCCCTCCTGTGCTGATTGCATGGAGAGAAATTATGCTCCAGGTTCTTAGAGGCTTGGATGCCTCTAGATTATACTGTAGCCGTTTCTAGAATAAGTTTCAATTCGGGTGCCATCATCTCCAAATAGATAAGAACTTGCATACGACAGGCTCAGATGCCGAAAGATGGAGAGACCTCGTCCTTTTACATGGCATCTTATCTATTGGACGTCGTCTGCGCTAGAAACACCTTTGTTGGAATGAACTTAAGCTAGCACACCTCAGAGCTTAAGGTCCATGTTTATTTCGACATCTTGTGGGAGAACAGGTACAAGAAATCCTACTCTCTCATCTGTGACCATTTTATCGCATGCATTTATTTTTTGTTGTTCAAGAAAGAATGCCCAAGGCTGTCGGATGCAGCCAAAAATATTATATCGAAAGTTGGCCACTAGTATATGGATGAGCGCAATACCTACATCAGGGTTTTCGACGCCACCGGAGCACCTCATCTGCTTCCCATATATGTCCCTGATCAACTAATAGTAGGGGAAATTTCTTATCAAACCATCCTGCAAGGTTACAATGCTACTCTAGTAAAGGATAAGAAGTGGGCCTTCATACCCTATGGATTTATTGTTGGTTTCTACATGGTGAAGGACACTGCTCAAGACAAACAGGAAGGGTTGAACCAACTGGAGTTCCTATTGGCCCTTGGTTATGGAAGAAAGTGAATATTACAAAAGAAAAGGAGAAATGTGAACTGCACAGAAGACACAATGACTAATACTGAGGTGAAGTGAGAAAAAGAGCAGAAAAGATCGAGCGAAGTCCGAGAAAGCAAGTCGTTGGACTAGGAGATTGAGGAAGACTAATCAACAATCAAGATGGATCGTGGACAACTCAACAAGCGAAAAAATCCACCGATAGATGCTTTGGAGAACCTCGTGGGAAGGAAGGAAAGACAGGTTGGCGAAGCCCTGAAAACGTGGGTCAATTTGACCCAGGGTTTTAGATACCTAGGGTTTTGGTATCTAGGGTTTTAGACACCTAGGCTTCGGCCTAAGGCTATCGATGAGTTATTGTAATGTATAAATAAAGGTCAAGAGGACCTGGGATGGGGTCGTTATTAGTTCGAGTATGTAATAATGAGTGATTTTTGTTATTACTGAGAGAAAAGTATTGTGTGGAGAGAGAAATCTGTGTTGTAAGATCTTCAGCTAGGTGCGAAGATCAACCCTCCAGCTGGGTGCGCAGAGAAGGGAGAAGAGAGAAGAGAGAAAGAGAGATATCTGCAAGCTAAGAGTGCAAATAGAAATGTAAGCTTTCACCTAAAATATTATAAAGAACAGTTCTATGGACGTATCTCTAAGGAGAGGGTGAACCACGTATATCATATAGTTGTGTATGGTTGATGTTGTGATGTTTATTTTGTTACTCTGATGATGCATTAGTATGTTAGATCCGATATATAACTGTGCGAAGTAGGTTTATGTTTGGGAAGAATACTCTGATCTCCTTGTGTGATTACCTTGATTCCACTTGCATTTCCTCTGGTTGTAGACACCTGTTTCCTCCAACCCCCTATTGCTACTTCGGGTGAGACTACATCTGCTTCGCAGGCGTTGATGAAAGGCTAGTAGTTATGGATTGTTGGTGCACTATTAGAGCTGAACCATGGGTCTTCTCCTGTGCCAACAAATGGTTTCGTTGTCGGGACAGGGATCTTCTTGAGGGAATGTCAAGGTGATTTCCATCGAAGACAGAGATTCATAAGTGGATAGAAGAAAAAGAGAAGGACGTCGTTGAAGCTTAGAATAAGAACCCTAATATTAGCACAAAATACTAGTTGGGAAGGTATATCTTTACTAATATACACAATATTTTATTTGGAGGAATTCATAAGGAGCTATACAAGTGGTTGGCCAGGTTAGAAGACACCCAATTTGAGATTAGATCTAGACCGCTTGTGGTTTGGACATTGGCGTTGATCAAGAAGGTCAAAATAGTTGATAACGTCGTATCAAGAGCAATAGATCACCTGTTTGATAGTACCATAGGAGGGTATATCACAGATTTTGCTATTGATATGGTAGAATCATATATCCAAGCAGAGAGATATTTCTTTAAAGGACCTAGAGGAAAAGTTTTACAGTTCTTGAAGTTGAAGATCAAGATGCTATTGCATGAGAAGAACATCTTGAAGATACAGTAGTGGGTCAGACTGAAAAATATCATGTTCAAGAATTCAGACAGTGACAGCGACACAGATATCGGACACATGTGCAGTGGGAGGACCTTTAGAGAAGTTCCTYTGGTGAACTCATTTGAGCAGAGTCACGAACCAACACAAGAAGAAGGGTTCTACAGTGGAGAATAAGAAGAGTTGTTGAACGAGGAACATTCAGAGTCCTCTAGGGAAGAAGAAGAGAATATTGAAGAACCTCACCAAGAAGAGTCAGAAACTTCAAGGACTGCACAAACTGTTGAAATAAGTACTATTACTCCTCCTGTTGTTTTGGAAACATTAAGTAACTTGAGTAACCTAAGTTATCAGAACACTTAGAGCACTGGTACAAGTGGTTCAGTGCACACTTAGTCAGGAAACCTAAGACGATCTATGGAAGATGAGATTAGGTTACCCACCTTTAGAGGAGATGGATCTGAAGATCCTGATCAACACTGGTTTCTATGTGAAGCTGTATGGAGTATTAAGAATGTCACCGAAGAAGCTGTTAAACGAGCTCAATTTAGTACTACCCTGAGAGACCGCGCACTGAGCTGGTACATGAAACTTGTCCAAGGAATTGCACAGCCTAAACCGTTGAATGAGATCAAGAATGCGTTGGTTGCAGAATTCAAGAAACCCAAGTCGGAGTCACAATGCATTATAGAGTTGAAATAAATCAAGCAGAGAATAGTTGAACCTATTTGGGAGTTCAATCAGAGGTTTAAAACCTTAATGGGCCAACTGACTTTTCAGATCCTAGATGAGCAGAACAAGGAATGGTTCATTCCTGCCCTTTTACCACACATCAGAGTCCCTCTGATGCAACAGAATATTACTTCACAGGCTGAGGCACTGGAGATTTCCATGAAGCTAGAATCAACCCATATGGGAGAATCCAACTCAGCTATGAGTCAAATATTGAGTCAGCTAACTAGATTATCACTACAGTTCAAAGATATGAAAAAATATAAGGTAAAAGATATGAGAGAAGACATCTGGTGCATTAGATGCAAATTAGAAGGCCATGATAAGGAGCATTGTCCCATGTTTCATGAATACTTGGCTTCTGGAGCTCCGAGCCCTTTGAAGCAAATTACCCTACCTTGGTGCGAGGTATGTAGAAATAGACATCACCCTGGTGAATGTTACTACATGCAAAAATATGTTCAGACACCCACAAATATGTGTTCCATGTTCTATAAGTCGGTAGGGAATGATGATAGGGATTGTAGGGCCTATGAACTCATGCATGAAAGGTCAAGGGATATATACAAAATTAGAGGCGAAGTACAACAAGAAGGAAACACTACGCAATATAATTCCCTTGGAAGAGAAAAATTCAATCCTCGTGGTGGATTCAGAGGAAGAGGACGAGGAGGAGGTATGGGTTGAGGTAGAGGTCAAATCATTTGTTATAACTATGCAAATCCAGGTCATTTGGAAATGGAATGTCAGAACCTTTGTACCACTTGCAGTTACTGCAATTCATTTGAACATGTCATAGAAGATTGTCCTGCGTTGTTAGCCAAACTTCAGGAAAGACGAGGAGGAAACCAACAAGTACAACTAATCACAACAGAACCCCGTGGATCAGATCCTAGAGTCATTGTTATCACTAGATGAGGAGCTGCTACAAGAGAAGATAGGGTGACCCCAGGGAAGACTACGGAACAATCAGGAGTTAGAAAAGTTGCAGAGAAGACACAAGAGTTTCATCCAAAAAGAGAGAAGCAGACATTTGAAGAGGCAAGAAAAGAGTTTAGAAGCGATCAGGCTTCTTCATCAAAGGCACAACTAGAAGTGAGAGAATGTGGAATGCCTTTGGCCTTTGATAAGTCTGCGTCGCTTGGAGAAGGAAAAGAGGTAAGAAGAGTCATGGAATTCTTATGCACTTGAATTAATTTGATAAAGGATGAGAGCGTTGTACAAGAGCTACAAAACTTGATCAAACAGTATGAGCTAGGAAATATAGATCCTCTACTAAATAAAGAAGTACATCAACTATCCAAAAAGAGAAGGGAAAATAAGGAACTACACCTTAATGCTCAAATTAGAGAATATGATATAGATTATGTGGTCCTCGACTTAGGATCGGAGGTCAATGTCATGACGAAGGAGACCTGGGCATTGATGGGAAAACCTAAGTTGATCTATTCCCCTATCAGGCTCAGGATGGCCAATCAAGAGGCTGTGAGCCCCTTCGAAAGACTAGAACATGTCCCCATGGACATCGATAGGGTCAGAACATTTGTGGACTTTGAGGTGATTGAGATAGT
>SNQJ01S0143999.1:54004-78359 GCA_010110895.2 Picea sitchensis
CCCAGGAAAGGTTTCACTCAATGAAAAAAAGGAATATTAATGCCATGATAGCCAAATTTGAATTGTCCAAGGATTTCAATAGGGTCAATCAGATCTTCCTCCACCTTATTTTAATACACCTAGGATTTATTCTACACTTCATGACCTGGGTTGTGGATTTCATTGGCTCTATGACATTCAGAGTAATGATTAATGGATTAGCCTCACCATTGTTGGAGATACTTCACACACACATAGAATTTATTTTTCCTAAGGTTTTCCCTATGTTTATTAGTCATTATTCAGTATCCTATATTTTAGGGATAATATTCCTCTAGGAGAATATTCTCTTCAATTCACACTTCAGTTTGATCAGTTGAGTGGATTCTAGTTGCCACATTGGGATTATCACCATGCAACATTGGGATCCTCACCAAATAATGAAAATTTTCCTTGGGATCATCACCATAATAGAACATTACTCATGATTCCCTAATCTTCTCCTCACTTCAATATGTTTCATTCAGTTNACTTTGAATGGTGAATGGAAGGAAGGATTGGTGAATGGGAGCCAGTTGAAATTGTACTATGACAACTAGATGCCTTACAACTCTCAGTAGAAACAAAAGTAGAAGGGTCTAAGTACCAGGTGCAGTTGAAACTGGGTACCAGACATAGAAAATATAGTTTGCACGCAGTGGGAAAGAACATAGCAGGAAGCACAGGCTGCACTGCGTAGTTTGAAGTCAAGGTACAATAGAAGATTCATATCAGAGTGCCTCGGGATGAGTCACAGGTGATTGTTGGGGGCGTATTGGCCCTTGGTTATGGAAGAAAGTGAATATTACAAAAGAAAAGGTGAAATGTGAACTGCGTGGAAGACATAGTGACTGATATTGGGGCGAAGTGAGCAAAAGAGCAGAAAAGATGGATCGAAGTCCAAGAAAGCAAGTCGTTGGAAGAGGAGATCAAGGAAGACAGATCAACAAGGAATATGGATTGTGGACAACTCAACAAGCAAAAAAAGTCACCGATAGAGTCTTTGGAGAACCTTGTGGGAAGGAAGGAAAGACAGGTTAGCGAAGCCCTGAAAACGTGGGTCAAGTTGAGCTAGGGTTTTGGTATCTAGGGTTTTAGACACCTAGTTTTCGGCCTAAGGCTTTCGGTGAGCTATTGTAATGTATAAATAAAGGTCAAGAGGACCTAGGATGGGGTCTTCATTTGTTCAAGTATGTAATAATGAGTGATTTTTGTTATTACTGAGAGAGAAGTATTGTGTGGAGAGAGAAAACCGTGTTGTAAGATCTTCATTTGGGTGCGAAGATCAACCCTGCAGCTGGGTGCGCAAGGAAGGGAGAAGAGAGAAGAGATAAAGAGAGAGATCTGCAAGCTAAGAGGGCAGATAGAACTGTAAGCTTTCACCTAATATATTATAAAGCATAGTTTTGTGGGCGTAGCCCTAGGGAGAGGGTGAACCACGTATATCCTGTTGTTGTGTATGGTTGATGCTGTGATATTTACATTGTTACTCTGATGATATTAGTATGTTAGATTTGATATATAACTGTGCGAAGTAATTTTGTGTTTGGGAAGAATACTCTGATCTCCTTGTGTGATTACCTTGATTTCACTTGCATTTCCTCTGGTTATAGACACTTGTTTCCTGCAACCCCCTATTGCTACTTCGGGTGAGACTGCATCTGCTTCGCAAGTGTTTCCGAAAGGACCAGTAGTTAGGGCTTATTGGTGCGTTATTAGATCTGAACCCTGGGTCTGCCCCTGTGCCAACAATTATGTTTCCAGAATGGTCGCTTTCGCAAGAATGACCCAAAAGGTTTGGTCCTAAAGCACACATCACAAGTATCATCCTGCTGGTCATACACCCATGACAGGTTTGAAGATGAAATCCTCACCGAAAATGCTCAATACTGGGAAGTGGTGGTGGCGAGGATGGTCGACCCCAAGGCAACCAGGTTCAAATCTATGAGTTGGGATGAGCAAGAAACAGTCCTGGAACAAACATTTCAAGAGATCATCAAGACAAGGGAAGAAATGATATCAGTCGGAGCGGTGGAATCTCCCTAGGGAGCCACTGAAATGATAGAGATTGTATAGGTAACCCCTCCAAAAGATAGTAATTTATCTGAAGTTCAAGGTGTGCAAGGGATGGGGGGACTCATGTATCAACACCCCCAACATATAATGAAGCAAATGTGGGACAACCCTGACCTCGTTAGATTGCTAAGGCTTCTGACTGATAGCCTAGAAGAAAGCCCAGCGGGGGAAAGCAGCCCTGATTTCATAAACCTTGGTAACATAAAAGGGTCAGGTGACCCTAATTCCATAATCCCATCGATCAGTTCGGTGGAAGGTGTGACGACTCAAATAGAGACGGGTCGGGTATCAGTGGAAACAAGTGCACCTAATCCTTTGAGTGAGTTTATAAATATATATAGTGATTATGAGAGACTGGAGGAATCACACAAGACCCATGTGCATATCCAGGAGGAAAAGAGATCTAAGAAGAATTCTTCTCCTAATCCCATGGTTCAAACCTGAGAGGTTCCACAAAAGGAAATAGAAACCGAAAATGTTCCCGACACAAAGAGGCCCGATGTGCCAGAGACCCGAGCAGGAAATCTGAAAGACAAGTCAGAACCAGATGAGCTAAAGGAAGGATCCCCACAAAATGAAATCAACGTTTCAACGATCGATGAACAAGTAAGTATCAAGTCTTTTCCCGGCGCCTCTATTTCGCTCGATACTCAGATCCCCGACAAGCCATAGGTAGAGTCTGGTCCTTCGGAGCACAACAAGTAAGTTCAAGAAGCAGATCTTGAACAAATATACACCATCGAGAAACTAGGAAACACACTTACATGGGGTGATCAATAGATTCCCGAACCTATAGATGAGGTAGCCAATATATACGTGATCTCCGACGATCGAAAGAGGAAGGCCATCATCCATAGAACTGCAAAGAAAAGGAGGATCACATTGAATCGCTCCATCCTCATCACTACAGAGGAAAACTTGATAAACACAGAAAATGCCAGAACATCTGAGATCTTCGGCGTGGGGATGGAGCTCTCGGATGCCACCCTGGACAAAGCTAGATGATATGAAAAAGAGTTGGCCGCCGCCTTAAAGGAACTAGAACATTTGCGCCACCTGTACAAATACTACAAGGGCACCACTCAGACCATAGTATACCTAAGAAGTGAATTCGAAGAAGCTTACAACAAGTTCAAAAAAGAGAGGCACCTGTTTACTGCAAAGATAGCCAGGCTCCAGGAAGACACTCTCATGGAACTCACAACGTGCAAGGATATGGAGCGGTGGTATGAAAAGGCGCAGCAAGCCATAGATAGAATTGAATACATTGAAGTAGTGCAATAGGGAAACGATAAAGAAGAACACGACATCCAGATGTTGGTCAAAAGCAGTCTTGATCGTATGAAGCGATCAATGGAGTATTGGGATAAGATGTCTCAGGAACCACGTCGAGAAATTCAAGAGAAGTGGGCCAAATGCGAGAAACATTGGGGTAAAATCAACAAAGCAATGAAGGATATCAAACTCCCCGAGTTCGACATCCCCGACAACTTCATCGACTTGTGCGACATAGTCAAATCGCATACCAAGAAGGATTCATTATGGGCCGAAGAGCTAGCGATGGTGACCGAAACAACGCTAGGACAAGTGAAACGATTTATGGAATATCTGATTAAATCTCAGACTATGCTATAGCAGTTGAACACCAGTCTGGTGAAGTTCCAGGAGCATGTGGTGGAGATCCTAGGAGTTTACGCGGTTCTGATGGAACAACACAGATTTGCATGGGCCCAAACTTGCGAGGAACTTTTTATCAGTTGGTCGGAGTATGAGAAAATTCACCCCTTTCAAGTGATATCTTGATTTGAATGTTAAAGAAACTATTAGAAGAGAACACCACGTGGCGATTTTTTTTTTTAAACTACACTTAGTTGTTATTTTCAATTGAATTTTATGTTATAAATAAGAACGTCGACCAAGTAGTTAGAGGTCGATGGTTGTTGCAAGAACTCTTTCTTTATGGTTGTTAAGAATTATTTTGAAGTTACCTTTAATTGAGAAGTCCTTCTAGACCAGAGACAAGTTATTTTCATCAAATGCATGTGATTGGACATGGAGAAGAACTATTTCCTATCTCATTTCATGAATGATGTTGTAGTGAGTAAGACCTATTTAATCTATTGTCAATTTATCTGGTGCGATATTTTGTTGTTCTTTACTTTAATGATGAAGATGAATCATGGTGTTATTATGTGATGGATGATTAAGTAGGTGAATTATTTTGCTTTCCATTGTCTTATCGCATACATGTTTTCTTTATGTTAATTATTTTATCAGATAGTAATTGGATGCTCACATGGTTAATGTATTAGTACTAGGCCTGTGGTATAAAATTTTCATCTGCAAGCTTGAGCAACGGGTTATCCCAAGTCTAGCCTCTTCCCCAGTAGTTAGAACTTAGTCCTGTTTTGTTGCCAAGTTGGTTTATACCATCTTACATCTCATATCGGTCCCACCCAAGAGAAAATACAAAAAGAGATAGTCTGAACTTAAGGAAGAGCCTTCACAAGAAAACATAAAGCCCATCAATAAATTGGTCGGATCGCAAGATCTGGAGAACCATTCCATTATTAAACGTTGCAGAGTATAATTGGGCCTCGGTGGTGGGTTTGATTCCTACTGTTGAATCAAGGGATCTAGGACCCATCAACACGTTGTAAATAAACCAAGTTTTATTCAATATCATAAAAACAAAATATAAAAGATCTGTGCTGCATATAATTTCTATTTTGCGGAATTTTTTGAATTTTTGTTTTTTGCAGAATACTTATTATCGAATGATAAATAAGGAGGTATCAGAATCCAACGTTCAGTTTGAATACATTTTCTTTTTGCAAAACAGGTGATGAATTAATAATTGGTTTGATTGAAAATGTAAATGAAATACGAGGTATGAACTTATATGCTTATTGTTCAAGCTAAATTACTAAAGGAAATATTAGCGGATATAAACAAGGTTTTACTCATGTAAATATAATCACGTGATCAAAGGTCAGAAAATTTGTAGGCTTCCGAGTCAATGTGAAAATAAAACAAGAAGTTGAAATAAAAGGAAAAGAAAATAAGAATAAAAAAGGGCTTAAAAAGAGAAGTTGGATAATCGAGAAGCAAAATGTGTGGAAATGATATTCTTTTGTGTCAGATCATATGAGTCCTTGCCCTGTTTCATTTTTCCTATCTTCGATCTTTTACTCTATTCTATTTTTCACTACTTGGCTCTAAGTCTTCATAGAAAGAAAGCATGTCGCCTTGACTCAGAAACCTTAAAAGCATATCTTCAAAACGAGATTAGGCGAAAATATTTATGTTCCTCTGATTTTAACTGAAAGAAAGTATGTCTAGGCTAATCCTAATAACTTTAGCTTTTCTAACATATTTTAACTGATTAATTCGCTCAAGGCTAATCCCTGGAAAATGAAAATGCCCCATAAATTCTTCCCTATAGGAAAATATGTATTAAAGATCAGGAGAGATTTAGTCCATAGTATAATAAAAAATGGTTGACAGACTGTCATTGTCAAATCTTAAGAGAATATCATCCCTGTATGATACATACAAATTGATTTCCCCCACTTCAAAATTATAAAAAATATGAGACGGATGGTGAAAGGAAATTTGTAAATTGCTTTCCCCCATCTAGTCCAAGACCAATGGTGAAAGGAAATTCATAAAAATGATTTCCCCCATTTTCTCCAAAAGAGATGATGAAAGGAAATTCATGAAATGATTTCCCTCATCTCAATAAAATGCAAAAATGCTAATTGAAGTGGTGAAAGGAAATTCAATGGGAGACGTAGATAACTTCACCGGGGCACTGAACAGGCTCTCTGGCAGTGAAGCAATACCTATGATATATGTAAGTCTGGCATACATGTATAAACATACTCTGGTATCTAATTCTCTTTTCAGTAACATTTACATTCTAAATCGATAAGGGATTCCCTGAATAAATTGTTAAAATTACTTTTCCTTGATGCAGACGAAATCAACCAAAGTTTGATAGTTCTGTTAAAGTTGTTTTGATTATCTTAAAGAAATCCACACCCAGTTTCAAGAAAAGGAAACTATTAATAGCCTAAATTGAGATCAGTAATTGATTGTGTTTTGAAGGTTATCTGAGACACAACCGAAGTCCAATTTTTCTTTGTATGATTTTTCCCCAAAGATGTTTCCCATAAGTACAATGATGACTCCATTTACCCAATAAAGGCACTTGTTCTATTGTTCTTCCATGCCTCGCAGAGGGATGTGATCCCCATATGGAGCCTATGTTGGAACACATATAATCCTAAGCCTTGAACTTTACTTTCTCGAACTTCATCTTTGCTAAACAATAACTTAGAAATCATCTTTCAAATGTTTAAATCAAATTTACTGCTAATCATAAGGCGCACATGATATCCATCGTTGATAAAGTTCCCTCGTTGATCGAACGATCTCCTTTGTCCTCGAGTTTTGGAGCTGCCTGATTGTTAAAGAATCAAATCACTAAAGGCCGCTTCGGAGATTCGCGCTTCGAGTGTTTCGACAGGTCTTCACGGTTAAAGTCCTGAAACTTGAATGTGTTCGTTATCACTTTTCCACAAACCTTAAAAGACACGAGTCATGGTAGAAGTGTAACATTTGAGTCTTCCCTAGGTTGACATGTGGCATCTATTTCCGACCTTTTCATATGAATATTCATACAATTATAAGTAACACGTGGCACCCCCTAGTCTCAATACGTCATCTAAAATGACGTCATCCTTGACACGTCACTACGGATGATGGCCTTTCAAAAATATAATAAAAAGGTAACTTGTAAATCCACGAAGTAGCAAAATGTCGAAATATTAAATCTTAATTAGTTAAGTTAATATTGATTAAAAGATAGTTAACAAATTCGTACTTCGGAATTCAGAACTTTACCATCCATCACATCCTGAAATATCTGAAGTTTGAACATCCAAAACACTTGAAACTTAAACAAGGTTAATTAAAATTCAAAAACGATTATCTGATAATCAATCATTTCATAGTTTTGAGTTTCGGGGATTCTATCTCAGGCTACTTTGAAAAATCCCGAAGTCCGAATACCCGAAAGCAGTTAAAGTTAAACACGATTAATTAATGTTTTAAATGAGATTATCTAGTAATTAACCTTTCACGGATTCACGATTCGAGAAATTTCAAATATGTTTCATCCAAAACTCCCGATCGCGAACCACCGATATTAATGGCATTTATCACAAACCAACAGTAATGATTTTTAGCTTGGATTGTGGATCACCAGATATACTTTTTCATTAAGGTTAATAAATTTACTGTCAGTAAATACGTACTCAAGTAAATGCGCCTGAGGTGAATAAGAATGATTGATTTTGAATTATATTTTCATTCTCGCAGAATAGTAAGTTTTAGCCAACTGAGAAGCTCATGCATCCCCCTGTAACAGGTAACCCCGTTGTGATTTTATCAATATCATGGCACCACAGAAGATGTCTAAAGTAGCTGGGAAAGTGCAAATCTTAATGCAAACGTTCTGTCGGATACCTCACCGAGAGCCATTGACACTGTGAAATCTCGGAGACAAGTGTTCGATATTCTAGAGCATGAGCTTATAAATTGTTAAGGTTTAAGTTATTATTAGAGTTCGTTTCATTTCACTAGATAACAATAGCAAAAGAAAGGATCACTGAGAAATACCCAATCACAAGAGACACATCATTTATCCTGGGAAACCCTCATGGGGTAGAAAACCCAACAAAACTTCCTTATTATAGATAGCCAATACAATGCCAAGAGATAACTCAAACAAATACAAAAAGTCCTTTCCCAAGAATGTGCCTCTCTCTCTCTCTCTCTCTTCTCCAACTGCAGCTCTGAAACTTGTCTCTCAATGAACAGGTGAGTGTGTGTCTAAGTGAGGCTCTAGTCTCCTTATTTATACAATTTTGGCATGTGTGGAAGTGTCTCTTCACTCGTAGGGCCGACTTCTCAATCTGGGTGGTTATAACCACCTTTAATACATTCTAGGGCCTCTCTAATATATTCTAGGGTTGACTTCTTGTTCTGCCTATTACAATTATGTTTTGACCAATCTGCAAAAAGGGATTTGGTCTTTTACAATAACCGACATGATCAATCCGCAATGGGGATTGATCTAATGAATAATTCCACAATAATAATTAGAATACACTTTGCAGTTACATTATTTCAACACTCCCCCTTAAAAAGAAGGGTATTCTACAACAACATCAGGCGAGAGAGAGGACAATATCATCAACAACATTAGGTGGGTGAGAGGACAACATCATCAATATCATCTTGGAACACTGACTAGCGTATCTATAAATCATCGGAAGTTTTTCTCATCAGCAACATCGCCATTAATTACGGAATGAAATCATCATCTGCATCAATATGTATTAGTATAAAACTAATACATCATCATCACAGCACGAGGCTGGTCACATCATCACAGCACGAGGATGGATCATCATCACAACACGAGGCTGGCACACTGTACAACAATTAAGCTGGAATCACAATACTGGACTGGCTTTATGTCACAACTATCAAGCTGGAAGAACAATACTCGTCTTGCTTTTCGTCACAACAATCAAGATGGAAGCACAATACTGGACATGCTTTACGTCACAACTATCAAGTTGGAAGCACAATACTCGTCTTTCTTTTCGTCACAGCAATAAAGCTGGAAGCACAATACTCGTCTTGCTTTTCGTCACAGCTATAAGGCTGGAAGAAAAATACTCGTCTTTCTTTTCGTCACAGCTATAAGGCTGGAAGCACAATACTCGTCTTTCTTTTCGTCACATCTATAAAGCTGGAATCAAGGTACTAGACTCGCTTTACATCACAACAATTAAGATGGAAGCACAGTACTGGACATATCTCAACACAACAACTAGACTTTCTTTACGTCACAACGGTTAGGCTAGAAGCACAGTATTAGGCACATCTCAACACAATAACTAGACTGGATTTACGTCACAGTAGTTAAGCTGGAAGCACAGTACTAGGCACATCTCCACACAATAACTAGAATGGATTTACGTCAGAGCGGTTAAGATGGAAGCACAGTACTAGGCACATCTCAACACAATAACTAGACTAGCTTTACATCACAGTAGTTAAGCTGGAAGCACAGTACCAGGCACATCTCAACACAATAACTAGACTGGCTTTACATCACAATGGTTAAGCTGGAAGCAAAGTACTAGGCACATCTCATCACAACACTACTCCCTCTTTCGAGGAAGGTCCTTTCAGACTATACCAAGATTATCTCGAAAGTGCTCAAATTTTACATGAAATAGAGGCTTGGTCAACACATCGGCAACCTGTTCATCCGTGCTAATGTACTGGAGCTTTATGGCTCCTCTCTACACCATGTCACGGATGTAATGATATCGGATCTCTATGTGCTTTGAATTATCATGGAATACATGATTCTATGCCATATTTATGAATCTCTGCTTGTCACATAGGATCGTGGTTGCTTCCATCTCTAGGTCAAATAGAGCAGTCAATAACTTACGAATCCATATAGCTTCATAGTTGGCAGAACATGCAACAATTTATTCTACTTCCGCTATACTGAGAGCAATGTTGGATTGCTTCCTACTCTGCCATGAGATCATGGTTGATCCCAAACTGAAACAACATCTTGAAGTGCTCTTCCTGTCAGAGACACTTCTAGCCCAATCTGAATCAGTGTACCCACTCAATGTGAAATCATGATCTCCATCATGATTGAGACCACAATCTAATGTACCCTTAAGGTACATCATCACATGTTTTGCAACAACTAGGTGAACATGTTTGGGTTCTACTAGAAACCGACTCATCGTCTTCATGGAAAAACAAACATCTGGTCTGGTGTTCGTCAGGTACATCAGCAATCCAATGATTTGTCTATACAGCGTGGCATCAATCTTTCATCTCTCAAATTAAAGGCGAACTCTTCTTATAGTCGGTGATGAGATTTTCTTCTCCGGTTAAAGAATTAACTCATCCACATACAACAATAATATCATTGGCTCATCATTCATAACCAAGAAGTAGAGGTTAGAATCTGCTATACCGTGAAGCCCAAGCTGAATCATGTGTCTATACGGCCATACCAGTCTCTGGGAGCTTGCTTCAATCATCTGAGAACCTTCTTCATCTTGCAAACAGGATTTGTTGGTTGGTGAGCTTGATTGTCTTCCTGATTGAGAGGTCATTGCTTTCAGCCATGTTTATACCCCATGAGTATTTACACCCAGTATGTACCTCTTCCAGCGGTCACGAGGCACCTGGCGGTCGAGGGGCTATCCCATGACGGGGGAATTACCCCTCGGTGGAAAGAGGGCCCCTGGTGGGGTTTCGAGGGTGAAGCCCCCGAAGCACAAAGTGCCTTGTAAAAGTATATTGTAATTTCATTATGCGTCGGGACCGTTCATTATAAGATTAGCGAGATCTAACGATGAGATTATGTTAGGGTTTTTTTTTTACTGAAAGGCAACCCTCTTTTATGAGGAAATGTATTGCGGCTATGGTTGATGGTGAATATTGTATTTTGAGAGAGTAGACTATAGAGAAATAGAGGAAGTTACAACGGGTTTCTGTAGCCGGTTGTATCCCTTCATTGTTGGATAATAATAAGGAAGGACGGCAATTTCTCTGGTGGGCGTAGCTCACCTTGGGTGAACCATGTAAATCGTGTCTCTCTTGCATGGTATTGTCTTCGTGTTTTGTTTACGCATTTGTTTTATTTTATTCTTCGCGTGGTCCACATTTTTCTAACAAGCGGTATCCGTAAAAGATGTAACTTGTAGGAGAATAGGGTTCCTGGTTCGGGTGGGAACAATGTCGGAAGATGAAAATTTAATGGTCGAAAAATTTAGTGGCCAAAACTACCGGTTATGGAGATAGAGATGGAGAGCTATTTATGTCGAAGGATCTATTCTACCATTGGTGGAGGGCACCAAAGGCGGCCATGAAGGGCGAAAAATTTGGGAGATTCTTGTGAGAAAGGCTCTAAAGACGTCACGGGCGAGCTGGCGTCGGTGGCTTCAATATCTTGAAAGAAAAAGACAAGGAGTTTGATGGATGCGTTAGCCAAATTGTATGAAAAACCCTAAGCATCGAATAAGGTATTTCTAATGAAGGGTGTAATATGAAGAAGATGTCGGAAGGTGGGTATGTTAGAGATCATTTAAATGAATTTAATACAGGTTACCTAATCAACTAAAGTTAAATGGCCCGGACTTTGATAGTGAGGTTAGGAGCTCTTACAATCTTGTGCTCATTGCGAGAAGATGGAATAAGCTTGGTCATGGCTTTAAGTAACTTCTGTCTACGGTTCAAATACTTTAAAATTTGATGATATTTGTTGGTGTTATCCTTAGTGAGAATCGTGGAAAAGCCTTGGTGAGACTATGGGAAATGCATTGAACATGGAAACGGGGAAGACAAAGGATAGGAAGGGCTCGAAGTGGAAATTCGAGGAAGGGGCAGTCAAATCCGGACTTGGAAGATACGTCTTTGGAATTGTGGGAAGAAAAAAGGACATCACGAAGAAAGACTCTGACTCCAAAGAAACAAAAGATGGGCGATGGGAGAGAAATCGGGGAAGCAAATGTAACTTGGTGATGTGTTACGGATGCTTTGATTCTTTACGTGAATAATATTTATGAGTCAGACAGGTAGTAGATTCGGGGAGCTTCGTTCACCACACCCATGAAACATTTTCTAGATTATGTTCAGGTGATTTTAGACATGTTCATTTGGGTGATAATAAACCATGCAAAATTGTTGAATGGGAAAGGTAAAAATAAAAACGAAATGGAAACCAATGGTTGTTGAAAATTGTAAGACATGTTCCAGATATAATAAAATCCGATTTCAGCGAGTGGGTTGGCAAGTGTAGGTTTTATATCCATATTTATATATAATACGTGGAAGGTCATCAAGGATCATTGGTGATAAGCGAAAGGAGAGAAGGTAGGTACATTGTATCTATGTGGTAATAATGACTCTTCTATATCTTTAGCTTCTACGAGTGGATACAACATATGGCATCATAAATTTTGTCTAGGACACATGAGTGAGAAAGGTATCACGAGATCCTTCACAAAGAAATTTGTTGCTAGATCTTGGCTCGGAAATTGGTTGGACCACGTGAGCATTGTGTTTATGGAAAACAAAAGAAGTCAGATTTCTCAGAGTCAGAAAAAGAAAAAGGCTAGAAAGGTTAGAGCTTGTGCATACAGAGATGTATGGGGACCGGCTTCAATTATCATCTCTTGGTAGCTCTCATTATTATGTTACTTTTATTGATTATGCAACTAGAAAAAATTTGGTTTTATTGCATTTGACAAAAATACGATGTTTTGATACTTTTTAAGAAATGGAAACTTTTAGTTGAGAATGGGGAGCGGAAAAATTTTGAAGTCACCGGATCCCGGATAATGGAGGTGAATTTTGTAGCAAGGAGTTTGATGATGATTATTGTTCATACCATGGGATTACATTACTTAGAGAAACGGTTCCATGAACACCCGCGAGAAAATGGTGTGTCGAGAAAAGGATGAAACTAAGGACAATAATCATAAGGCGTCTGAGAGGAGTATGAGATTACATGTTAGTTTGCCCTTACAGTTCTGAACAGATGCTGTAGATACCGCTATTTACTTAAGAAATAGAGGACCTTAAAACTCTTTGGATGGTAGAATTCGAGGGGAGGAATGGGACTGGTAAAAAGGTAAACTATTCCCTTTTGAAAACTTTCGGTTGTGAAGCATTTGTCCATATTGATAAAGAAAATGAGAACAAAGCTTGAAGGGCAAATCAAGTGTACCTTGTGGATATGGTGTGTAGTGGTTACAATTATAAACATGGGATTATGAAAATAACAAATTCATTAGGAGTAGAGATGTCATATTCAATGAGAAGGTCACATACAAATATCAATTGTAGGGAAATAAACAAGAAAAAAAAAAAAAAAAAAAAAAAAAAAAAAAAAAAAAAAAAAAAAAGAAATTCCAAAGGAACACGAAAATCAAAATGTACAACGGCGGGAAGCGTGATTACCTCAAACTCCTCAAAGTGTTGTTAGAAGATCTACCAGTTAAGTATACCCACGAAACGATACTCTCCTTCATTATATTATTTATTGTTGGCTGATTATGGTAAACCAAAATGTTATAAAGAGGCAATGAAGATAGACACCAAAAAGTGGGAATGAGGCATGAAAAGAAATGGATTCGCTTGAAATAACCCGGAGCTTGGGACTTGAAGTTCGATTTCACAGTAGGAGAAAAGAGCATTCTTGAGAATAAATGGGTTTACAAGTTGAAGGAAGAAGATGGAGGAGAAAAGAGTCCTGAGCTAGACTTGTTGTAAAGGGGTTTTACAAAGAAAGGTATAAGATTTTGATGAAATATTTTCTCCTATTGTTAAAATGACTTCCAATAGGACTATTTTAAGTCTTGTGGCGGTAGAATATTTTCATCTTGAACTGTTAGATGTAAAAGCAACTTTTCTCCATGGGGATTTGGAGGGAAAGATTTATATCTGCAGCAGACACAGTGGTATGAGGTCAAAGGAAGGAGAATTTGGTATCACGAGGTTGAAAGAGAGCTTGTATGGCTAAAGAAAGCAAGCTCAAAGCGTCAGTATTTGAAGTTTATTGAGTTTATAATGAAACGAGTTATAGTAGATGTCATTTTTGATCATTGTGTTTATTTTAAGGCTAGAAAATGGAAGTTTTATTATCTTGCTATTGTATGTAGATGACATGCTTGTTGTAGGGACTAATATGCGGGATATAAATGTGCTCAGAAAAATTAGCCAATTCATTTTGCGATGAAGGATTTTGAGTCTTTGGAAAAGAAAATCCTTGGTATGAGAATAACAAGGAATAGGAAAAATAAAATGCTTGACATTGTCTCAGGGGTGAGTACACAAAGAAGGTATTGGAAAGTTTTAGAATGCAGAATGCAAAACAGGTTAGTACACCTTTGTGACCATTTAAAATTAACTAAGGAAATGTGTCCCAAGACACGGGGAGATAGAATACATGTCCAAAGGTCCCCATATTCATCATGAGTTGGTAGCTTGATGTATGCAATGGTTTTACCTGAGGCCAGAATGTGCACATGTAGTGGGAGTTGTGAGCATTTATATGAACAATCCAGGTAAAAGAACATTGGGAGGCAGTAAAAGTGGATTCTCAGGTATTTGAGATTTACTACTACACATGCATTATGTTTTGGAGTTGGAGACACTTTCTCTGAGGATATGTTGATTGATATAGCGGTGATAAGGCAATGAGGACCACCCACCCGGGGTATGTTTTACTATAGGTGGAACAACATTAAGTTGGATTTGAAACTACAAAAGGTTGTTGTACTTTCAACAATGGCGGTATGTTGCTGCTACGGAGGCTGGTAAAGAGATGATTTGGTTACAAAAGGTTTATGGAAGAATTGGGAAAAAAGCAAGAGAATAGCGGCTTATGCTGTGACGGTCAGTGCCATTCACCTTACCAAACAACCTTCCATTCGAAGACTAACATGTCACGGTTGAGGTACCACTTCATATGATCCGCTTTGGAAGATGGACGATTTGAAGTTGGAAGATACACACTAGCGGGAATCAATGGAACATGTTAACAAAGGGAGTAACCGGGGAGTTCTTGCTCGGTTCAATTGCTCTTCAAGAATGAATATGTATATGAGAAATTTTTTAGGTCCAAGAAGTTTCAGAGTCGAACATATACAACAGCAGTGGAGTTGTTGAGATCGATCTCAAGTGGGAGATTGTTGGTTGTGGAGCCTGATTATCTCCCACTTGGAGACTGATTGAGAGGTCCTTACTTTCGGTAGTGTTTATATACCCATGAAGTATTTACACCCAGTATGTACACTCTTCCATGTGGGGAGTGCAGAGGAGCTGCAGAAGAAAAATTGCCTTGTAAAAGTATATTGTAATTTCATTTGAAATCTAGGCTGGATTCATTATAAGGTCCTGAGATCTATGAGTAGAGATTATGTTAGGGTTTGCCCTAGAAGGCAACCCTCTTTTATGAGGGAAATGTATTGACCATGGTTGATGGTGAATATTGTGATACGAGAGGCTGTGTGAGAGAAGAAGAGGAAGTTATGATGGGTTTGTTGTAGGTTGTATCCCTTCATTTTGTTGGATAATAATAAAGGAAGGACACGGCAATTTCTCTGGTGGATGCTTAGCCCACCTTGGGTGAACCATGTAAATACGTGTCTCTCTTGCATTGTGTGTCTTTGTGTTTTGTTTACGCATTTGTTTTTATTTTATTACTCAGTCTGTTTTCTAGCAACATTAACATCTTCAACTTCAAATCCTTGAGGAGTTTAGCTCATATACCTTATTATTGATGACAACATTTAGGAAATTTGTCTTTATGTCCATCTGTTGTACCTTCCACTTCATCTTAGCTACAAGGGCTATGATGGTTACGATCGAAGTGTGTCGGCTCTGAGCGAATGTCTCTTATAGTCAATGCCTTCCTTTTAGAAAATCCTGGCGACAAATCTTGATTATACTTCTCAATACTTCCATCAGCAACATGTTTTCTTTTGAAGATCCATTTGGAAGATACCATCCTTGCTCTTAGGTCTAGGAACTATTTCCCATACATTGTTCTTTATTATGGATTGGTATTCTTGTCGCTTAGCATCTGCCCATTCTTTCTTATGAATGGATTCTTCAAAGCAAAGTAGGCTCTTTCTCACTAAGGATCATGCATCAAAGCCATATAATTGGAGATTGGCTTTGGTCTTTTCACTTGTGTCGTGGTTCCTTTGGGAACACCATACTTCTCTCCTCAGATGACGATCTCCCTTAAGAGAAAGCCTGCTTGGGCTTTCTCTTATGGGAGATCGTCATCTGAGGAGGTTCTTGAAATTCTACTATATCTGATCTTCTAGAATTTCCTCATCGAGGGAAGCTACGACTTCCCTCACAAGTTCTCTGACTCTAGGAACCTCCCTCAGGATTACGCAACTCTTTTACAGGGAGCTATAGGTTCCTCTTCCTATACTTATTCAAGCTGACATCTCCTTGATTTATTGGTGCATTTTTCATCAAAGGTCACATCCTTGGTGATCTCAATGTGATGGTGACCAAGTATATAAATATCACAGGCCTTGGAGACCTCCACAGTATCCCACAAATATTCTCTTCTTTCACGAGGGTTTCGGCTTGTTTCTCTTCTCTTTGAAATATCTATAAATATTGGGCAACCAAATATTTTGAGATGGCTTACCTCACAGCTTCTTCAAATTGAACATCTCTTAAGGGTATTGAACCCAAAGTGCTTATGGGACAATTGGTTTTGCACATATATGGTTGTCATTGTTGCTTCTTCCATAGAACATAGGAAGATCTTGATCATGGATCATGGTCTTCACTTCTTCGATTATAGTTTCGTTCTTTCTTTTTGCTACACCATTTGTTGTTGAGGGATTATAGGGAGTGGTGAGCTCCCTCTTGATCCCAACATATTTCCAGTTCAAACTCTTTTTGAGGTGTATTCTCCTCCGATATCATTTGAGTATCTTGATCTTTCTTTCAAAGATTCTCTATCAAGGCTTGAGTTTATGAATTTGTTGAACCTTCATCTTTAGATTTCAAAAACTACACCCGGGTCTTACGAGAATAATCATAAAAAAATGACACACAGTATACATACCCACAAATGGAAGATGATGACATTGGGCCACACACATCAGAATGAATGAGCTCTAGGACTCCTACTTTTTTGTCTCTGTTCGGAAAAGGTTTCTTGATGTTCTTCCCTTGTGCACATCCATTGCACATGCCCTCATAATTGACCCAGCGAGTTACGGTAGACCACGGCCAAACTGCTTTGTATACGTATGGTAGTGCCTTGTATTTGATGTGGGATAATATTTTATGCCAAGATTCTTCAATGGCGTGGTTCGTGGCAGCTTCTGAGTGACCATTTTTCTTATACAAGCCACCTTCTTCTTTCAATGGTGGTTTCTTCTTTTATGGTTTCTCCTTTGATGCGTTCCTTCTACAACTATCACTATAGCTTCCCTCCCGGGGTTATTACTTGTGACCTAGAACAAGGTCAACAAAGCAAAAATCAATAATAATATCCTTTTGATAATATAAAATAATATACGAACAATCATCACGGTAGATCCTTTAGAGATATCCCTTGTGACTTGCTTGAGCGGAATATTAAAAGGTAAGAATATAATATGAAATGAGGTCAACATTCTCAGCAGTGTTGTGATCAAACATTCCTCTAGGGCAACCTAGAACTAACACAAGAAATTTCTCCTAGAGCACAGTCTTGTCCTTGAAGTGTCTTTGCTGTCAAAGTCTCCTTTACTCAAAGATGGCAGAGTGTTTTCTTCAACCTGTATTTTGTATTAGGACAATATGCTCTCTTGACGAGAGTTCTACGTTAGAGAATAAACTCTATGATATGTACTTTAATCCTCTAATAATTTGATCATAGCTTCAACATGAAATGGGTAAAGAATAATATCATAACAAATAGATCTATCTCTCCAAAATAATCCAAACACGAAGAGTTGCATTATTCTTACAGATGTGTTGGATTTTTAGATCCTTCTAGATCTATGGCAGATCCCTTCTCCACCGCAAATACCCTTTAAAGCTTAGTCATCTAAACATGTGTGAGTACATACCACTGACAACACTTGCAGGTAGAGGCACGATATGGTAGCAGTGGTAATGATCACCAACTCTTAATAACTTCAAAGGTGACCGTTGGTACTACAAGCTGCGTACAGCAACTCCAACTTAGGGTTTTATAGAGAAAACCCTAATTTTAAACTTCAAATTTTGAAATTCTGATCGAGGATAGAGTGAGCTAAGTTGAGGTGAGTAAGATGGTGCTGTCAGATTTATGAAAAATTCAACTTTACCCCCTCAAACTTGATCTATAGATTTACGAGGTGAACACTTACGGTTTTACATTTTCACAGTACTCTAGTTTTTACGGTTTTCACGGTACTTTGTGAAAACTAGGGTTTTCACCTTTAAAGGAGATATAACCATTGAAAAGTTGTGTTGAGGATGCCAAAGTGATCCTTGAGGAAGGGCACCTTTCTAGATGGTTTTAGGGATGAAATACTTCATCAACAAAAATCCTAATTTGCGTAGCCTGCAACAATGACATTTTTCACTTTTCTCTTGTGAAGATGCTCTCTTCATCTTGTCTCTGATACCATGTTAAGGTTTAGCTATTATTAGAGTTCTTTGCATTTCACTAGATATGATAGAATAGATAGGATCCAACTGATACACAATCTACAAGAGACACATCATTTATCTGGGGAAACCCTCATGGGGGAAGAAAACCAGTAAAACTTCCTTATTATAGATAAATACAATGCCAGGAATAACTCGAACAAATACAGAGTCCTCTCCCAGAATGGCATATATACTCTCTCTCTCTCTCTCTCTCTCCTCTCTCTCTCTCTCTCTCCAACTCCAAGCTGCGGCTCCAAAACTTGTCTTTCAATGAACAGAGTGAGTGTGTGTCTAGTGAGTGCCTAGCCTCCCTTATTTATACAATTTTGACGATGTGGAAGTGTCTCTTCACTGGCGAGTAGACTTCTCAATATGTGTAGTTATAACCACCTTTAATATATTATGGGGCCTCTTTTAATATATTATGGGGCCGACTAACTGTCGTACTATTACAATTATGTTTTTGACCAATCCACAAAAGAGAATTTTGTCTTATACAATAGCTGACATGATCAATCCATGATGGGGATTGATCTAATGAATAATTCCACAATAATAATTAGAATAGACTTTGCAGTTACATTATTTCCATCTCTGAGAATTTCCTGAGGATTCAGGCGACGAAGTGAGCGAAACTTATGCAACTAAACTCATGGATATAGCTTCGGTCGAGGCTACCTACTGCAAAATAATAATAGTTACTGCGAAATTTGGGGACTCATGTCATTATATGACATGATAGGTTGGGCCCTGGAGAACGTCGACATTCAAAACATGAGCATTTACAACTATAACGACATGATAGGTTGGTCCCTGGAAAACGTTGACATTCAAACCAGGAGCATTTACAACTCTCAAAAGGTTGTTGTTGGCTCTTTTCGACCATAACACATACAAGTAATGTATAAGATATCCCCCGACTTTAAATATAATCATAATGTTGCGTTCCTGTTGGAGTTTGAACAACACGAGTGTATACAATATGATAAAACCTATCCAGATATAATCAAGACCTGGTGGGGGCACCCAGAAAAATTCATATCTGATGTTCATGGCATTTATGCTACAACGTCATTAGATACCCATATGATCTACGTAGCTATGATGCTCTGTAGGCTATTCAAAAATAATAAATCCACTCACTTCCCGGTAGCATGCGTGCCAATTATGCACGAAGTGCCTGAGGGCTACTCTTTCAATCGAGCCAAGATGTTATCAGATAATCTAGCTAAGGAAATCATTGAATACGAGTAGGCTAAATCAAAGGGACAATCTGCCCCTTTCTACATGTCTACATATATTATGGATGCCATATGCTTCATAAACCCCTTCCCACTAATGAATTGGAGCTGGACTCCAACCAGTGTCGAACCCATACACTTTTACCATTCCAAACTGTGGGAAAAAAAGGCCAAAGATTTCTTCTACGAAACCTTCTATCATGTAGTGGTGCCCATTAATATAGCTTCTTTATATGGTTTCCCACCCCCTTGGATTTCAAATAGAATCATGGGAAACCTGGGAAAAATAGCAGACTGGTACATCGAAGAAACATTTCCCTACATCAGGGTTTTCGGGTGCTTGGTCCCTCCCCACACTCTCCCAAAAGTTTTACCAGATCGGCTAGTATGTTGAGAAGTGGATTATCAAACCGTGACAAGGGGCATCAACAAGGAACTGAAAGCATCCCAGAAAAAGGTATGGCCAACCTTCCCTCTTCAGGTTGGTATGTTTTCATTGTTAGACTTCGGTCATTCTAAAGTAGAGGCTGCAACTTTGTAGGATGTCAATTTGGTTGACATCGAGTTTAAAAGGAACGATCCATAGAAAATTGTGTAAAACCACCCCGCTCAATACAACTTAAAGAAGTATATACACAATAATTCCCCATAGGATGAAATGTTCAGGGGAGCCAGGTCATATGAGGAAGTACTAAACAAAGTCCAAACTCTATCCCTAGATTAATAGGCCATATTCTTCCTTTTCCAAAAGCACAGACAGAATAGCTTGCCGAAGTTACTACAGGGAGAGTCGGTAGCCCCTTCGTCTATACAAGAGACTGTACCTCCGGGTTTTGAGACAGGGAGCTCTGGAAAACATGAAACTAAGGAAAATCCAAAGGACACTGAAGTCTTAATTGAGGAATTGGAAGCTTTAGTATCAACTTCATTGGGCCCTCAGGCAAAGGCTCAGCTTGAATTCTTTCTGAAATGAGGACATGATACATCACCTTCTACACTAGCCACCTTTGTGGACAACTCTGTTGAGAAACAATCATCTAAGGAGATAGGTTCCCCTATCACTTCATTGACACTGTTGCAGTATACTTTCATAAATCCAAGTTCCGAAATCTTTTTTGTAGATGATCTCACCCCAATTGCACCTGAAGAGATGCCCCCGTCAGACTTCTTCTTCAACAAGAAAAGGAGGGTCATTTTTAAACAAGAAATGCATCAGAAGGAGGGAGCGACGATAAAAAGGCAAAGGATGATATACGATGGACATAATCAAGAAGATTCAGAATTCGCTAAGGAAGTGGCAGGTTCATTAGGTGCCTTTTCCATTTCCAACCAATGGTCTGTAGATAATTTGGTTGAGAACTAAGACAGAGGGACCTATTGGTAAGGAAATTGCAAGATCAAATAATGACTATGGAACAACATGTGAAAAATAAGATGAACCGATAGTTTGAACAGGTCGGAGCTTATGACAGAAATCAAATGCAACAGTTGCAAACCAACCTTATAGAACTCCATCAAAATTCATAGGCAAACAAAGGCTTGATCACTCAGCAGGAAGAATTAATAAAGCAGTTGCAAACTAGGTTAGACTTAACTAAAGGTACAACAGTAGATATATCAGCTTTTTGATCTCAATTCCTGGAAGTAAATGAAAAGCTAGAAACAACAAAACAATATCTCTTTGTGAAAGTCGATGTCATCCAAAAACACTACCAAGTAGTAGATCTCACTCTCAAAGATATTTGTATTAAAGAAAGAGAAGCTCTCTCATCTTGAGCTAAGTTTTTGGACACCATCTTATTGGTACCAAAGGAAGATGTCTCTGATTTTCATCGTCTTTCTCTTTTGGAACAAATAAGAGGTGATATGGTTTTAAAGGCCTAGGAAACAAATATAGTAGAAAGCAAGAAGCTTTCTCGAGATGTAATTGAATCTTGTCTAGAAGAATTGACATCACTGGACAAAGGACTAATTGATTTGGAAGGAAATGTTATTTCTGAAGCCTTGGGTCAAATTTATATATCCAAGAACCAATACAATGCCCGAACAAGAAAATAAGAAGCTCTAACGGCCATCCAGAATATGAACCAGATTGATCTCCTTCAAATAAAAAAATGGATAGTGAATCCAAGCTTACAGTTACAGGTCACATCTCAAGGAGAGAAAATGATACAAGAAAAGTTTCCTAAGATAGAGAGAAAGCTATACACTTTGGAGGCGAAAGAAGCAACTGAGCCTTCAAGGTTAGTGGTGAAATTATTGAGTAAATGTGTCCAATGTGTTGAGTATGAGAAAACAATTACATCCGGAAAAAAGTAAGGAAACATACACATATTATTCATACATGTGAAGGATCAGACACCAGCAGCATCCAAGATAAAGACGCAAATGAGGAAAATAAACCTCCCTGCCAACAAACGAAGAGACAGAAGAGAACACTAATAGAATTCTTCAGTTCTTACATTTTGTCGCGTTATTAAAAAATATTTGCTATTTTTAGTTATAAGAAGTCCAACCGTTTTGAGTTGAGACAGTTTGTATAAATAGATAGATTCAAGATCTATCAAAGGATGCTTCTTGCCAATTGTTATAGAGAAAACTCTCCTTATTGAGTATTAATACAAGTGCAGACAGAGATTCCAAGTTTTGTTTAATATGGGTTATGTGATTCTTATGTTTCCATATCTCAGCATTTATTTAAGCATTTCCTTGATAAATGTTTGATTTCAATTTAGTACAACAACTACTGTAATTGTATTGCATCAGTAATTTATGAAGTAAGCAACTTTTCCTCTGCATTTACTATGAGTGAATCAAGACCTGCTTGTTGTCTGTATTCTTGCATTTTATACTTTATTCAAGGTTACACTATCTCTTTTCTTCCACTGCAACAAGGTGGGACTCTTCAGTAATTGATGCCTTGCTTTGTTTTACATTTTTGTATTTTTCTCTCACTCCATTCAGATATTACAATTTTGACTCGGACACGAAATAAGGCCTATGTATTGTTATACTGTTAATTTCATTTAAGGAATTTTTCTCATATAACTAAGGTAGAAAAAACACTTTTAAAAAACAATCTCTTGAACTTTCCTTATGCCTGACATTATCCTTTGATCCTTAAGTTTAATCTCAGGACCAACAGTTAGAATGACACAAAGTTGCATAAACCTATTTAAAATCAACATCTAAAGCATATTGTTCAACATAGCTCTCATGCATGGTAGAATTATGCTAAAGAATAATTGAAGCACTAACAATAGGCCTAGAAATCATATCAACAAATTTGTTATAAATGTCTTTCTTATACCTGATAACCAAGTGGAATTGTTGTAGAAAACCCATCCATTTGAAGTGCCTTTCTTGATGTAGCTTTGTTTTTTTATTGTAAGTATTGCAATAGTTGATGATCTGTGTGAATGATAGTTTTGTTTCCCAACAAATAATGTTTCCATTTTTTCACACTTTTCACCAATGCATACAAATCCTTATCATATGTAGGATAATCAATCACAACACCATTAAAAGTTTCAAAATGAAAACCAATGAGCTTACCATGTTGCAACAAGATTGCTCCCATTGCATAATTACTTGCATCTGTTTGGATCTAAAATGGATGTCTCAAACTAGGAAGTGCAAGAACTGGAGTTGAACTGATCTTCATCTTCAATGCATCAAAAGATTTGTGTTGCTTGCCTCCCCATTGGAAAACTTGTTTGATGCTTGTCACTGCATGTAATGGAGCTGCAATTGAATACAAGTTAGCAATAAACTTTCTCCAATATTGGGCTACTCCCAAAAAGATTCTTACCTCTGTCACATTGTTGGGCTTGGGCCAATCCAAAATGACTTTGACCTTGGAAGGATCTATTTTCAGTTCTCCTCCTCCAACAATATGTCCCAAGTAAATAAGTGAGGTCGTTCCAAACTCACATTTAGACATCTTTAAAAACATATTTTATTTCTTCAAGACATCTAAAACTTGCTTTACTTGCATAACATTCTCTTCATGAGATTTTCTAAATATCAAAATGTCATCCAAGTAGAAAATCACACAATCATCAATAAAAGGCCTTAAAACATCATTCATAACTCTCATGAATGTAGCAGGAGAATTATGAATCCAAAATGGCATAACCATCCATTCAAACAAACCTTGCTTTGTTTTGAAAGTTGTCTTCCATGTGTCTCTTTCAACAATCCTAATCTGATGATATCCACTTCTCAAATCCAACTTAGTAAAATACTTAGCATCTTTCAATTGGTCAAGCAAATCATCAATTCTACGAAGAGGATAACGATTCTTTACCGTAATCTTGTTCAAGGCTTTTAAATATACACACATGCGCCATGCACTGTCTTTCTTTGGCACTAAAACAATTGGTGACCCACATGGTGATGTGCTTGCCATGATAACCCCTTTGTCAAGCAACTTTTGGATTTTTTTTTTAATTTCAGCATTCTCCATGAATGACATATTGTACATACCAATGTTTGGAAGAGGACAATCTTGATGCAAGTGTATCTCATGTTGGATACCCCTTTTAGGAGGCAATCCTTTTGGTTCTTGAAACATCTCATCATATTGGTTAAGAACCTCATCTAAAACAGGTTTTAACTTTTCATCACAACCTTGGAAATCTTCTTTTTCAACATTGTCTTTGGGTTTGATCATCAAGAGTACCAAGTTATTACTAGCATTGACTAATATCTTCATTTGTCCAGCATTTACAAGTGAC
>SNQJ01S0144000.1:0-24354 GCA_010110895.2 Picea sitchensis
TATGTGCTTATGGGCAGAAGCAACAATGACAGTCGTATATGTGCGAAACCGATTGTCCCATAGTGCACTTGGGTTCAAGACCCCGGAAGTGATGTTCATCGGAAAGAAGCCAGAGGTAAGCCATCTCAAAATATTTCGCTGCCCAGTATTTATACATATACCGAAAGAGAAGAAAAACAAGATGGAACCCTCAGGAAAGAGGGGAATATTTGTGGGATACTACGAGGTCTCCAAGGCCTTCAGGATCTATATACCAGGTCATCGTCACATTGATATCAATAGGGATGTGACCTTTGATGAAGATGCAACGCTCAAGAAATCGAGAATATGTCAGCTTGAAGAAGTATATGAAGAGGAACCTGTAATCCCCAGAATTGCAGATTTAGTGAGGGAGGTTCCCAGAGCTGTTGAACTAGTGAGGGAAGTCGTAACTTCCCATGATGAGGAAATTCTAGAATATCATGACGTAGTAGAGTTTCAAGAACCTCCTCATATGACGATCTACCATAAGAGAAAGTCAGCTTGGGCTAGAGAGCTTATTCAAGATGGAGAGAAATATGGTGTTCCTGAAGGAACCAAGAGACATGTGAAGAGACCTAAGCCATTCTCCAATTATATGGATTTGATGTGTGATCTCCTAGAGAAGGAGCCTACCTGCTATGAAGAATCCATTCAGAAGAAAGAATGGGCAGATGCCATGACAGAAGAATACCAATCCATAATAAAGAACGATGTATGGGAAATAGTTCCCAGACCGAAGAGTAAGGATGTGGTATCCTCCAAATGGATTTTCAAAATAAAACATGTTGATGATGGAAGTAATGAGAAATATAAAGCAAGATTTGTAGCTCATGGATTTTCTCAAAAAGAAGGCATTGATTATGAAGAGACATTCGCTCATGTAGCCAAATACACTTCGTTTAGAACCATCATAGCCCTTGCAACTAAAATGAAGTGGAAGTTACACCAGATGGACGTAAAGACAACTTTCCTAAATGGTGTCATCGAAGAAGAAGTGTATGTAGAGAAACCTCAAGGATTTGAAGTTGAAGACAGGAATCTCATGTCTGCAAGTTGAAGAAGGCTCTATACAAATTGAAGCAAGCTCCTAGAGCTTGGTATGGTCAGATAGACAATTTCCTGACGAGCTTGGGATTTACCAAGAGTAAAATAGATTCTAACCTCTACTTCAAGGTCATGAATGATGAGCCAGTGATATTATTGCTATATGTGGATGACTTATTCTAAACTGGAGAAGAAAATCTCATCACCGAATGTAAGAAGAGGCTTGCTTCAAAATTTGAGATGAAATACCTTGGCCTAATGCATTATTTCTTAGGTCTTGAGGTATGGAAGAGTCCAGAGAGGATCTTCCTTAACCAAGGGAAGTATGCAGTCAAAATCCTAAGGAGATTCGACATGTTAGAGTGAAAGTCCATGAATACACCCATGGAAACGAAGTTGAAGTTGTTGGTCGATACTTCGTCAGAATTGATTGATGTCACGTTGTATAGACAGATTATTGGATCGTTGATGTACCTGACGAACACCAGACCAAATATTTGTTTTGTCGTGAACACCTTGAGTCAGTTTCTGGTAGAACCCAAACATGTTCACCTTGTGGCTGCAAAACATGTGATGCGGTACCTTAAGGGTACATTAGATTGTGGTCTCGGTTATGATGGAGATCATGATTTCACATTGAGTGGGTACACTGATTTAGATTGGGATGGAAGTGTTTTTGATAGGAAGAGAACTTCAGGATGTTGTTTCAGTTTGGGATCAGCCATGATCTCATGGCAGAGTAGGAAGCAATCCAACATTGCTCTCAGCACAACGGAAGCAAAATACATTGTTGTGTGTTCTGCTAGTTGCGAAGCTATATGACTTCATAAGTTGTTGACCGACCTATTTGACCTAGAGATGGAAGCAACCATGATCCTATGTGACAAACAAAGTTGCATAAAGATGACAGAGAATCCTGTATTCCATGACAGGTCGAAGCACATAGAGATTTGATATCATTACATCCGTGACATGGTGTAGAGGGGAGCCATAAAGCTCCAGTGCATTAGCACGAATGAATAGGTTGTTGATGTTTTGACCAAACCTCTATCTCGTGTAAAGTTTGAGCACTTTCGAGATAAGCTTGGTATAGTCTGAAAGGACCTTCCTCGAAAGGGGGAGTAGATGTTGTGATGGGACTAGTATTGTGCTTCCAACTTGAGATTTGTGACGTAAATCCAGTCTAGTATCTTGCTTCCAGCTTGAGTGTTGTGACGTAAAGCAAGACATTGAGATGAGACTAGTACTGTGCTTCCAGCTTGAGAGTTGTGACGTAAATCCAGTCTAGTATCTTGCTTCCAGCTTGAGTGTTGTGACGTAAAGAAGCAATACGTTGAAATGAGACTAGTACTATGCTTCGGCGAGAGTTGGCGTAAAGCCGATCCTAGCATCTTGCTTCCGGCTTGAGTGTTGTGGCGTAAAGCAAGATGTTGAGATGAGACTAATCTTGTGCTTCCGGCTTGAGAGTTGTGACATAAATCCAGTCTAGTATCTTACTTCAGCAGTTGTTGTGGCGTAAAGCAAAGGCGATGAGATGAAACTAATAACTGCTTCGGCTGATAAGTTGTGACATAAAGTGGAGTCTAGTATCTTGCTTCGGCTTGATTGTTGTGGCGATAAAGAAAAGTAGAGTATCTTGCTTCGGCTTGATTTGTGGCGGCGTAAATCAAGGCCCAGTACTATGCTTCGGCTTGACAGCTGTGTGGCATCAAAGGCGGTTCAATAATATTATGATGATATAGGCAACCTCGTGCTGTGATAATGATGTATTAGTTGTATACTAATTCATATCAAATGCGAGATGATGATTCATTCCTTTGAGAATGGCGGTGTTGTCGATGAAGAAACTTAGGCGATTTATAGATGCGCCGGTCAGTGTTCCAAGATGACATTGATAGTGTTGTTCTCTTGATAGTGTTGTTGTTTGCGGTCCTCTCATCTGATGTTGTTGAAGATACCCTTCTTGTTAAAGTGTTGTTGAAATAATGTAGCGCAAAGTGTATTCTAATTATTATTTGATATATTATTCATTGGATCAATCCCCATTGGATTGATCGTAAGTATTGTAAAAGGACCAAATCCTTTTAGCAGTTAATTGAAATGTAATTGTAATAGGAGGAAGAATAAGAAGTCCCAACCCGGAATATATTAAAGAGGCTAAAAAATATATTAAGGTGGATTTATAACCCGCAGTTGAAGATGAAGCCTCTGGAGTGAAGAGACACTTTACATGTGCCGGACTTGTATAAATAAGGAGGCTAGCGCCTCATTTAAATTTTAGACACACACACTTGTTCATTTGAGAGACAAGTTTAGGAGTTGCAGTTGGAGGAGAGAGGTGCATCTTTGGAGAGGACTTTATGTACTTGTTTGAGTTATCCCTTGGCATTGTATTGGCTATCTATAATAAGGAAGTTTGTTGGGTTTTACGCGAGTGATTTCCCAAGATAAATTATGTTGATATACTCTTGTGATTGTGTATTTCTCGGTGATCCTACCTTATGCTATTGTTATCTATTGAAATGCAAGAATACCAAATAGCTTAAACATTGACACATACATTTAGAATACTTGTTATATTGAATGCTTATTGAGCAAAAATCACATAATTAAGAGATGAATTATATTTTCTAATGTTGAACCACACAGTGAGAAAAGACGAGGCCCTTATCTCCTTTTGTAAGTTCACCCAAGTCAACACAATATTCTTCAAGTAAGTGAATTGCATGTAGAGATAATTATAGGGCCTTATTAGTTTAATTGGTTGAAATGTACCACATTGTTATATTGTAGGTTTGAGCCCTACTAGGCCTATTCCTTTCTTTCCCCTATAGTAGAAGTCCCCACATCCAAACAAAAAGAGGAAAGGGGATAACTAGGCTTACTTGTTATGTCTCTGCCTGCTAGCATGTGTAGTGTGAATTTGTGTAGGTTGTTAGGGAGCATAGCAAAGGGAAGGGAGGTAAGGTTACCCTTACACGAGCTATGCTCAGGTAGGTAAGGTCGATAAGTTACAACCATAGGAAAATTCTTGTTTTCTTCAATTATTTTAATTTCCGTATGGTCTTCCACATGTATTTATTTGTATTTATTTATAGTTTGTTTACAATGATTAAAATTTTAAATGGATACATTTTGTAACATTTTTTTTTTTTTAATAAATTGGTTATTTTGAACATGAAGTTTAGTAAAATCATTTTTCACATTATTTAGTCATTTAAATGGATAAATTTGTATTTTGTTAATAAATTGGTTATTTTGAACATGAAGTTTAATAAAATAAATGATCACATTATTTAGTCATCCTTCTCTTAGTTAATGTGAAAATAAGTGAAGTTCACATTAAATAATTGATCTTCAATTATTTTATTTCGTCATCATTTTGACTGATTCTAAGATTTAATCAAGAGTTGATCAATGATCAAGATCAAATCTCTTGATTAAATGACTCATTGTCTTGAATAAAATTTTCTTCTGCTGTAATTTCTTCTAGTACAACAACACTTGGATTTGGGACTCTGGGCGCTCTTAGTGTATCTTCTTAATTCCTTTGATTTCTATCATTTCTACCTCTTTGATTTTGTGGTGGAGCTCTCATATCTTGATGTGGTGGAATACATGATTCTCATTTCTCTTAGTCGGGTTATCTCTCATTCTGCATTTTTGTAATTGTTCTGCTCATTTGAGCAATCTCTATTTTTTTTTCATGTGTCTTGAACAACTTCAGGAACATTTCTCATATTAGGGGGGTGGCCTTGAAAAATCCATCCCCCAACTCCTCGTCCCTTAGTACTTCTTGAGCTAGATGGTCCATGGGATGATAATGCTAGACTTGTCATCTATCTTTGTACTCTTCCAAGAATAATCTCATGATCAACATTAGTCTCAAGCACGTATTCTACCATTTTTGTTGCCTTGCAGTTATACATTCCATGTATTTATTTGTGCAACTCTTATTGCATAGTTCACATTTGATGGCATCACATTTTTGTAACATCCAAATATAACATGGGCATTTTGACGTTGTTTGTCAAGGATTTGTTTTAATGTCTTGAAAAATATTAAATTAAAATCTCTAATCATTTCACCCTTTTTCAAATGAATTTAATTTAGTTGTGTGAGAAATGTATGGTATGCAATTGGTACGTGAATATTTGATTAGTGAACATATGTTTGATATCATAAAACGAGCCAATTGATTGATGTGGTAGAGAAAGATACCAGTCATAGGCTACACCAATCAAAGTTTGAAGAAAAACTATGACCATTACATCAACATGTTCTATCAATTGAATGTCATAGATACTAAGAAACTAATCCATATTCTTCTTAGGATCCATAATCCCATCACCTAAAAAATATAGGTAAAACTCCTTGAGGAAACATAAGGCGATTGATGTTGCTCTCCACAGCTAGATTGAGTGGAGTAGATCGGCTCGTTCTTGGATTGTTATTACATCATTTCTTTCTCTTTCATCGTTAGGAATTTCATTTATTTGTTCTTCTCGATCACCCATAATTGTTATGTTCACAACTTCAGATGTTGAATCTTGTGTTTCTTGATGAATCTCAAGTTTCTTGCTTTTACTTTTTGTTAGTGGACCTTTGTATGATTCTAGCTTTTAAGAATTTAATGTTATCTTATTTGCCTCAATGCTATAGCTATTTCTTCTTCTCGAGCAAGAACTTCCCATGTTCTTTTGAGTTCTTCACTACTCCTTGTTCATTGAACACCAATCCTTGGGATTGCATTATTGTAGCTGTATGTAAATATGAAGAGTTGTGGGTGATAGGAAGAGTCTGGATTTGAGGCAGGAAGACCAAAACTCTCATGTATATTTACACCTTGTTGAGGGAAAGGTATGGATTACCTTACTCAAACATCATTTTCGAATATTGTCTGGCTAGGACAAGATAATTGGGAATGTCACCCGGGGTTCATACCCTCAAAAATATTCACTCAATAATACGAGTATTAATTACAAAATGAGGGTTGATTTATAATTTAAACATGTTGTAATATAAAATAAAAATTATAAAATCTACTAGAATATGCAGTTTACGATAAAGTAAACATGGATATCAAAAGCAAAAAAGTAACCAAATCACTAAAACACATGTATGAATGAATATCAATCTTATTTATTTCGATACGAGATACCAAAGTGTTTTCTCTTTACAAAACCCATATGAGGGCATGGACCACAGTCTAATTTAGAGATCCCCAATAGACACCATACAAGACTTCGGCAATTAAAGAGTAAAACTGAAATTTATAATTTTGGATCAACTTGCCACAAACTCCTGCCATTTGACTCTGTAAGATATCCTTTATCAGCCATGAAAATTAATTCCCACCCAAAGAAAACAAGAATACACGGACTATCAAGGATGAATCAACACCTCTAAAACAAATGTCTGAAAAGTGTGGTTGATCTTGAACCTTGTTGTAAAGTTGTAATAGATAACCATGAATGCAATTGTATAATATGTATAAAATATAAATGATTGATAAAATATATGACAAAAATGATGATTTACAATTGAAAAGGAGGGCTTTGTTTATATACCGACACGGGGGTGCCCTTTCACCACTAGACATGTCTTTTTGGAGAACATGTCCTTTCATTATTATAATTATAATGCCTTTATTTACTAATTAATTATTATGTTTATGAACATTTATTTATATGTATTTATGTTCATAACATTTGCCTTCCTCTTTAAGAATGTTTTGTCCTCAAAGCATTGGTAACAACGAGTGTAACTGACGAAAATGTTCTGACTCCCATCTTTGCATCTTCTGGAAGGTTTTCCATTTGATGAGATATTCTTTGATTATGAGAGATCGTAACTTTTTTTCTCTAGAGGCAATAATGGCTTGTGGTTCTAAAATTATTATGCCTTCTTCGTCCAACATTGGAAGTAAAGTTTGCACCTTTTTGCGTTGGCCAACAACTTTTTTAGACATGATACATGAAAAGCGTTGTGGATACAGCTTTTATCTGGTAAATCCAACTCCATCTGTGATGGGCCCGGTTTTCTATTAATTTGATGTGGTCCATAATATTTGAACTAACCTATTATTTCCTTGTTGTTTAAGTGATAATTGTTTGTGGGGTTGAAGTCCCACAAATACCCATTCTCCAATTTCAAATTCTCTTTTAGTTATTGTTGATCAGCTTGTTGCTTCATTCTATTTCTTGCTATAATCAAGTTTTCCTTGAGAATTTGCACGACTTTTGACTCTCATCTAAAAGCTATTTTACTGATGCGACTTTTGTTTGATTTATGGTTAATTCTTTCCATGACGGTGGATATCCATAAAGAGCTTGAAATGGTGCCATTTTAGCTAATGTGTGATATGTGGAATTATACCACCATTAAGTAGTTGCAACCATTGAAGCCATTTATTTTGTTTATCGGTGACAAAGCAACGAAGGTAAGGTTCTAAGCACTTGTTGACAATTTTTGTTTGTCCATCTTTTTGTGGATGATAAGCTAAGCTCATGTTAAGAGACGTCCCGATATGTTTGCAAAACTCTCTCCAGAAGTTCCCTTTAAATTTGACGTCTCTATCACTGACGATCACTTTAGGAAAACCATGTAATTAATAAATGTTTTTACAGAAGACCTCAATTGTTTGCTTTGCGGAGTCTGTTTTCTTACTCCCATAAAGTGTGCATACTTGGTTGGTCTGTCTACTATCACTAAGATATTATCTTTTTCATGCGATCTGGTAATCCTTCAATAAAATCCATTGAATTTCTTCCCATTTTTGGTTAGGAACATGTAACGGATGGAGTACTCATGGTGTTGATATATTTTCAGTTTGTTTCTTTGGCAAAGATCACATTATGCTACATACTTTTGAATGTTTGTGCTCATCCCTTTCAAAGAGATGATTGAGCGATATAATATGTTTTGAAAAAAATCCTACATGGCACTGCTTGATTTGAACAATCATAGACTTCTTAAGTACCTTGATTTTAATTTTTGAGTTATTGTTCAAATAAATTCTTCCTTTATACCATAAGATGTTGTTCTTCCACTCAAACTTAGGGTATTAGGTTAAATCATTGATTATGGAGCATGTCTCTGTATCTTTGGCATATTCACTTCAGATTCCGTTCAGCCATGCAGGTGCCGATTGATACTGCAAAGACTTGTGCTTGTTTGTCTTTTCGTGAAAGAGCATCGACCACTATGTTATCTTTTCCTTTCTTATGTAGTATCTCCATATCAAATGTGGCAATTTTTCCTATCCACTTTTGTTGTTCATGGGTTAATGTTTTTGTCGTAACAAATGTTGTAGGCTATTATGGTCTGTACATACCAAGAATTTGCTTCCTAAGAGGTATAGTCGCCATTTGGTTAATGCATGCATAGTACAAGCATTTCTTTATTATATAATGGATTAGCTTTCTTTTTGTTTAGTTTCCTACTTTCAAATGCTATTGGGTGTCCATCTTGCATCATGGTTGCTCCAAACCCTTCATAATTGAAGCATCACATTCAATTATGAAAGGTTTGGAGAAATCGGGGAGTAGCTAACTGCGGGGAGTTGTGGACATAATTCCTTTTAAATTTTGAAAACATTTTTCAGTTTCTTCACTCCAATGGAAAGAGTTCTTTTAGGAGGTTTGTTAGGGGGCAGTTAAGTGAGCATAGTTTTTGGCAAATCGTCGATGGTATCCTGCCAAACCTAAAAATCCTCTTAGTTTAGATATGCTTTTTGGTGTGGGCCACTCTGTAATTGCTTTAATTTTGTTTGGGTCTATCTTGACTCCGTTTTTGGAAATAATTTGGCCAGGGTATTCTACTTCCTCGCTATAGAAGGTGCATTTTGACATTTTTTCTGGTAAATTGATTTTTTTCTAAAATAGATAATGCTTGTCCTAAATGATTTATGTGTCCTTCCATGTTTTTTTTGTACACTAAAATGTCATCAAAGACGACTAACACATATTTTCTTAGGTGTGGGTAAAATAGCTCATTCATAGTTGCTTGGAAGGTTGCTGGGGCATTGGTTGGCCAAAGTTACAGCAATTCGTGGTGTCCTTCATGGGTTTGGAAGGCCGTCTTGGGTACATCTTCTAGTCTTACCTTAATCTGGTAATATCCTGATCTTAAATCGAGTTTTGAAAAAAATTGGCTCCATGAAGTTCATCCAACATTTTGTCGATGAAGGGAATGGGAAATTTATTTTTAGTTGTAATCTTGTTAAGTCCATGATAATCTATGCATAACTTGAAAGAACCATCTTTCTTTCATACTAGTACCACCGAGGCTGAATATGGGCTTCTACTTTTTGTGATAATCCCACATTTTAACAAGTCTTGAACTAATCTTTCTATTTGTGTTTTATGATGATTGGGGTATCTGTATGGTCTAATCTTGCTGGGCTTGACCCTGGTTTAATTCAATTAAGTGTTCAATTCTTCTTTGTGATAAGTCCAGGAGGTCTTAGAAACACCTTTTTGTATTACAATTAAGTCTTGGGTTTTTTGAATTTTTGGAGTCTTGTTCTGGTTCTTGTATTCCCATGGTAGCATTGGATAAAATAGGTAGTTGTTCCTTTCCGAATCATTTTTTCCATCTATTGAGATGATATAACTTGTGTTTGGGGGTTAGAAAACATATAAATTTATAATTATACTTGCCATTTGAGATTTGATAAATGTCTTGGTTATTGTAGAGTAGGTGCCTAGGTTTAACCATTGGACTCCTAAAACTTCGTCTACTCCTCCGAAGTGGGGTGTAAAGTGATTCTGGGTGAAATCTTCAATTTGGAGTTTCACCTTATGGCATTTTCCTACATTTTCAATTTTTTTCCATCTGCGACCATCACTTTCATGTCTGTTACTGGATATACAAACAATTTAAAGGTTCCTTGCGATATTGATATCGATAAAATTGTGGAGTACTACTGTGTCGATTAATACTGTGGCGTTATCTTTTTTATGTGTCCTTTTAATTTTAAAGTTTGTGGTTGGCTAATGCCTGTGATGGTTTGCTAATGATATTCTTGGTGTCATTATCTGAGATCGACATGTCATTTTGATTGTTTCAAATTTCTTCTGTAACTGATTCTTCTATGTCTGATTCCTCGATGTTTTCTGCTTGGAAAGTGTATACTTTTTTTGACTTATCTTTTGTGCAACATCTGTGTCTTGGGTCCCATTTTCACCGAGTATTTACATTTACCTTCTCTTATTCTTTGGTAATCCCGACTTCTTCTATCTTCTTGTAAGTTGGGTGGTATATATTTGTCGATCTACATGTTTTGCGTTACGGTTTATGTTTCTTCTTGAATAGAACTTGCAAAATCTTGATTGACCTTCTAGCACTATTACAATTGCTTTAGCCTTGCGTCTTGCTATTTCAACATTAGTGACCTCATGTAATTTTAATTCGTCTTGGATATGCGGTTTGAGACCACCTCGTTAAGCTTGGAGTAATTGGTTATCAGACAATCCGAATACTCTAGTGGCCAAAGATTCCCATTGATGTGTAAATTCATCTATGTTGCCTTTTTGTTTTAGCCTGGTGAGTTTGGAAAAAGATTCTTGCTCTGAGATACCCTGGAACTCCTTTAAAAATGATTTTAAAAGAAGTTCCATGATATGATTAGTTCTTCCTTTCCACCATATGTACCAATTGTCTGTTGTGCCTTCGAGGAACATGGATGCATATTTTACTTTTCTTCATCGGTTGTAATATTATATATTTGGAAATATTCTTCAGATTTGTTAACCAAGTCACGCATTGGTTATTGCCTCCATTGTATTTTGATGGTTCAATTTTGGCTTTGGAGGGTAGATCATTAGAGGTTGATATTGTGATGTGGTTTGATGACTTGAATTGTAGGAGGTGGAGGTGGGCGGTGGTGGTGGGGGGTGGTGATGTGTTAAAATTTCTTGAATCATTTGATTAGGATTGGGGAACTTGTTGGTAGCCTTGATCTTTCATTAACTTTACAAGCTCATCATGTTTTGTTTCTCGATTTTGAGTTATTAGATCCAAACTTTGTTGGAATTCTTTTGTCATTTCTTTTTAAAAGGTTTCAAAGCGTTATTAAATGAGGATTAATCGCGATTTCACAGGAAAATATATCTTGATCTATGCTATTTAAATTTTCCATGTCTTTTTGTAATTCGTTTCCGACTTCTTTGAAATCTCTTCTTTTAGATTATGGGTCAGTTCTTGTCTGAGTGCTTCGTTATTGACCTTTATTTCTTCTCATAATTCGTCATTAGTTTTTTGTAATGCTTTTAAGAGTAATTATTAGAGTTTTTGCAATCTTAGTCTATTTTTTCATTTGGTTTTAAATGCGCCATTTCACGGTAGCAGGGGTGAATATTTAGAAGCGATTTTGGCTGATTGTGTTGTCTTTTGCTGCTCCACTTGCTAAAGATAATAATAATAATAATAATAAATTTTTTATCTTTTAAGTTTTTCACTTCTACCTTCCTTCTTGTTTTATTTTATTTTTAATTATAATTCTCCAAAAATTTAATGATAAGTGATAGGTAATTTGATATGTATAAGTGACCTTATATAAGTGATTTGTAATATAAAGAGTTACTTTCTAAGAAAAGAAGTAACTTTAATAAAAATAAAAATATTAATAAAATTTATAAGGTGTTTAAAGGAAGTTTATAAGTGTATTAGAATTTAATGGAATTGAGGGGGCATGATTTTATTAAGGGTCATGTATCAATTTAAAAATGTGGATGAGTTGAACGGGTATTACAGATTTATGGACCCGGCCGGCCCGAAGGGACGAGGCAGTGAATCGTGAGGAGATGTTCTGAGGTATGGAATGGCGGTTTTATAAGATTTCGAGAAGGAGCTCTGGCGAAGGTGTCCTGGGAATAGGTTCGGGGGCAAGGGAAGAGTGAGGAGGAATGGGAGACGGGAATAGTTCTGTGGGGTGGGGGACGGGAATGGGGAGATAGGTGAAGGGAGGGAGAGAGAATGGAGGGCGGGAATGGACTACGAGGTGGTGGGGTGAATGTTTATGAGTATCCCGCGAGAATATAGGTTGAGCGAAGGCGTGGCGAGGAGGGAATGGGGATAGGAATGGATTCTGTGAAGGTGAGGGGCGGGAATGGTTCTGAAGGTGAGGAACAAAAATGGGAGATAAGGGAAGGGAGGAAGACAAGGAGAGAGAAAAGGCGAGGGTAGGGGTTTCTGAGGGGAGGAATTAGGGAAGGTGAGGGTTTTGAAAAAAAAAAAGGTTATGGGAATTTTTTATTTTATTTTATTTTATTTTATTTTATTTTATTTTATTTATTTTATTTAGGTCCAACACTGGGCGGAAATTTGGTTGGGATGAAGTTAGGAAATGGAAAAAAAGAAATGGAATTATGAGGGACTGGTGGAAGGCTAGGTGCTTTTATGATATGCGTTGTGAGGTTTTTTGGGGAGGACCGATGCGCGCTACGATGCAATGTAATAGATAACCAGAATGCGGTGTATAATATGTATAAAATATAAATGATTGATAAAATATATGATAAAATGATGATTTACAATTGAAGGAGGGCTTGCTTATATACCCACGGGGTGCCCTTTCACCACTAGACATGTCTTTTGAGAACATGTCCTTTCATTATACTAATTACTATTACTAGCTATTTCTTAATTAATTATTATGTTTATAGACATTTATTTATATGTATTTATGTTCATAACAAAAGTGTAGTTCGATCTTGAACCTTGTTGTCTATAATAAGACCACGTTGTCAACAAAGAGAATTAGGATTTGAATAAACTCATAAATGAATGAAAGCGAACTATCTTATGTAACTAAAGAGCAAACCTTAGTCTTGTTTTCTCATTCTATTCTCCTTTTTCCCTTCCTTCTCATTAGAGATTTTATTCTTTCCTAATAAGTTGAATTAGTTCAACTACTTTCTTAAGTTAAATCAACTTAACTATCTAATTAGTTTAAGAAGGAGAAATAAATAATAATAATAATATAGTTAGGGCCTTCATTGTAATAACTAGTAGGTGGGACCTTGTGACTCCCCATGTTTCTTCCTTTTAAATCATGAAATATAACACACAAAAAGATAATCATTTTGACCATATGCCACACTTGTAACTCCCTTGAATGTCTTTAATTTGGATATTTAAATATCTATGATAATTTATATCATATCCAAAAAGAATATATATCCACATTATCCACAAAATATCAAAAATAGGGCTTGTTGTCCAAAATATGTTGAAAACCATTAAACATTGTCCTCATTAATTGAATCACATAAAACATAATTTAAAACCATATTTTCCACTTTGTGAGACAATTTTTTTTGTTTTCACTGTTGTTTCCCTTAGACTTTTTTTAAGTAACATGTGGTTGATTGGACCCTTGGGGTGTATCTAAGCTAATCACATGAAATTCATCTTTAAATGAAGAAGTGAGGAAGGCACAGTTAGAGGAATCGATGGAGGAAGGCGGGGGAGTAACTATTTTTCCCTTTGTCTTGCATAGATAAGGTAGGCTCAACCATAACTTTTACTCAACAAATTTTTGTGAATAGTTACACACAACAAAGACACTGCGACCATTTTTAATGCCAACAGTTTCAGAGGAACCAACACAGGAAACCAAGGATGCAACAATAAATACAAATTCTAAAAACATCATGACAGCTTGAGAATTACACAGACCATGAGCAACCATAGCCAACATTTTGATTTAAGGGAAAATCAAATTTCATGGATGGAAAAGAAAGAAAAACCCATACCTATGTAAAAGATTGTGTGGAGAAAAAACCAAGGTTGTATTCTTCCTCCACGACCAGGCAAGGTGGAGCAACAAGAACTAACAGAGCTAAAATGCAAGAATGAATAGGTTGGTGGGCTCGAGGCAAGTTTGAGTAACGTGCATTTATTGCATGTCCACTTCTTTTCGGATCTTCATTCATGGCTTGTACAAGCCAAGCCACACTAATAGCACCATACCATTAACATTCAAAATCATTAATACAACCAAATATTCCAAACTTGCCATGTTACAATTTGCAAAGTGTGTGATAGTACAAAGTGTGCCACCCCTTGCCACTATCTAATTTTCTCATATGACAACTTGCTAGGAACACAAACCAACATTACCATCAACCAATGCACATAACAATGGCCAGCGAGATTGAGGTGATCACCCAATCTTTGTTATGGACAATATACATTATCAAAATTAAAATTGGAGTGTATTTATTTCATCCAAAAGGAAGCATAATCATATTTCATGAGAGATAATCAAGATCATATTGTTCCTTGTTTTAATCACCTTGCCCACAACATATTATCATAATCATTTTAACCATGATTTGAAGTAAATGAGTTGTAGAAATTGCATCACAATAACCAATACATAGACAAACAAAATATAAGTGTTGCTTCTTCATCCTTAGTGCCATAAAGTTATGAGGGTCCCACCTACTGGTATATTATTAATATAGTTAAAATAATAAAGCTTGGAAATCTTTAGACATAGTATCCAACGTTGCTCTTTCAAGCGTCAACACACCTATTATACTAATGCAAAGTACATTAGTGTGGAGTTACTTTTCTACCTACTCCTGGCCTAATAGTTGTATCAGAGCCAATGTTAATTCCATGAGTGTTTCCTCTCGTATGGAAAAAAACGCCCTATGCCCATCTCTGTCTTCGCAGTATAATTTTGTAGGGATTCTCTCTGTCATATTCTTTGTTTCCCTGGTGTTAGGTTTCTACAACCTAAATCTGTCAACCTACCTACCACCCACGACCAGAACCGTCGACGTATCACCACACGCCAGTCGACATCTCTTTGCTATCGTTCAGTGTCATTTTTGCTAAACCCGAAACCCTAAAACTAGTTGTTGCACAAACCCTAATCTCTAGAACTCTCCTTTCACCCCTCATACACTACTCTCGACTGCATGGTATTACAATATAGCTAATCCAAGAGATTACTATCACAGTGATAATCATTGTATTCTTCTCTAGTTCAAACAAATTAAGGAGGACAATTCCCAGTCCAACATTTGGTTTGCTTCCCCATCATTGCCCTCTTTTTACACATATGTCACCATCAATCTCGTATACCTATGATTGGTGCTCGATTACTGCTCCCTAAACCTTAATACGAGTTATATCCATACCAGGGCAACGCTCTCATGCTCACATCTCGCACCATCGCTCGCACAGTTCGTTGTTTTATCATTATTTAAGTGCTGGTATCTACACTCTAGAAGGTTGTTGTGTTAATGTTCATTCATACAGATCACATTTTTCTAGATATTGCGACACTTAAAATTGATAGCGTACAATCCCACTATTGTTCCTTTTTTTAATTACACCAAGGAGAAACAACAGAATGAGCGCATCCAAACTCTGTACATACGATGGTGAGGTGGAGAGAGTTGCATAATAACTTGGACTAGATGATGGTTCGAACATCAGACTTACATCACACAAATGCTATTAAGTACCTTGGTGTTTCTTTATCTATCATGGTATACATATAATGAATTTATGTACCATTTCTTCGTTTGTATGTACGCATTAACCAATGTGGAGGCATGTCACATAATTTATTCGAAACGAAAATGCGAGAAATTTAGTGTCAACGTTGTTAGAGCATGTTGAAATTGATAGCATTGTATTATATATGTATATCTATGAGAGTTTGCCTTAGTCGTTTGATTAAAAAACAAAGCGAAAATTTGTTGGACAAATTCTTCACTGCAGATCTAATTTGAGAGTGACACTATCATTCGGCCTCTTCCATTGCATGTTGGTATATCTCATATTCTCTTGAATTCACATGCTCGTGGTTTCAATTAGTATGTTGGTCATTTTATTTGGTATGTTGGTATAGCTCGTTGAAATTCTATTATATTCATGGTTTTGAAACTGGTGGTGGAAACCCCTAAGTGAAGTCACTTAGGAGAAACCCTAATTGAAGCATGTATAAAGACCTAACTCAAATTTTTTTTTATCCAAAAATGAAGAAAGGTGAAAAGAGAATAATATTAGAAGCCGAGGGTTGGCATAATCCTTGTAAAAAATCCGACTTTCATTGTATTTGTTGTGGAATGAATGGGTCACATGAAGCCATTGATTATAGAGTTCCATGGGAGAAGATCAAAGAAGAAATATATAGAACCTCAGACCCGGTGAAAGGTAAATCACTTGTTCATTACATAGTTTCCCATTGCAATATAGAAGTGGCGAATATTTGTTAATTATTCACTTACTTCTTGGGGAGATGCATGTCTTATTGAAACAAGCGCAACCTCTCTATGACATTCAAAGAGATTTCTTCAAAAGACTTAGTAGACAATGTGGGCCAGTGTTGTGTACTTTATTATTATGTATAAATCATGTCTCAAACATACAGAATGAGCACCATTATAGCAAGTTGCACAGACTCTTGGATTGCTAATACGCACAATGTACTCTATATTTCAAAGTTGCAAAGAAACGTGTTGTCCCCTGTGCACATGAGAAAACAAGGCCACTTTGTTCATATGATTGGTGGCAAAGTTGAGATAAGAAAGGATTCATAACAACATAGTTTGTCATATTGCAGGAATGGAAGGCGAAGATTGTTGAAACTAAATGGGACATATTCCCGCATAAATTGTTGCATGTCTCTTTCATCATGACTCAGGTATAATGTCATCTAGTATTGTGTGTCATTCTTGATTTGGCCATATTAATTATGAAAATCTTGGTTTGTTGAGAAAGAATGGTGTTTCTGGTTTGACTACTATTCTTAGGAAATTGAAACAATGTGATGTTTGTATCCTTGGAAAGCATAGAAAACAACCTTTCCATGATTCTAATTCCAAAGCATGTAGAAGAATTGAATGGATTCATTATGATTTATGCATCCCTATGCATGTTCCTTTTATAAATGGAAACAAAAATATCATGACTTTTATTGATGATTGCACCAGGATGTGTTGGGTGTACTTGTTGAAAGACAAATCAAACTTTGAAACATTTAAAAAATTCATGTATGGATTCAAAATTAAGATTAGTCTCGTATTGGCTCTCTTCAAACTGATAATGGAAGAGAGGCATAATGAACTGAAGCTACATTCACCAACATGGGATCAAACATCAAACCACAGTTCTACCACAGTCCCCAACAAAATGGTGTGGTTGAGCGAATGAACATGACACTACTAAATATGGTTCGTTCCATGATGTTTTCAAGAATGTTGGAATTGATGTTTTGGATGTTGATGTGGTTCTGCTTATGTGCAATTTATGTCAAAAACAGGTGTTTGTGTCATGTTACCAAAAACAAGACTCCACATGAAATGTGATATGACCACATTCCTTTAGTGAGGCGCATCTTAGGGTATTTGGTTCGACCTGCTATGCCTTGATTCTTAAGGATAAAAGAAGCAAGCTTGAAGCAAGGAATCAAAAGTGTGTCTTCTTGGGGTACTCAAACACCACCAAAGGGAATCATATTTACGAGGAGACAAAAAGGAAGTTCATCCTTTCAATAGATGTGATCTTTCTTGAATCCACCAAGAAAGATAAATTTTTTGAGAGGAAACTTGATCATCTGAACAAATTTACTCATGTAAAGACATATCATAGATTTGATTATGAGATTCTACATATTGAAGGGGGTATCCTATCTTGGGTCAATATCTGGAATCTCCTTTTGTAGCACCATCTCCCTCACATGAAGAAGTTCATGCCACTTCATCATAACTTGAAGTTCAATTGGATGATGTAATCAGGAAGATTGAAAATATGAGTCCTGATGAGAACTCAACACCATCTTAATTAGTCGAGCAACTTGGACCATCTTAGAAAGGTCCACCCAAAATGGCTCACAAAAAAAACTTGAAGTGTTCATCTTTATGAGGTTGAAAGGCGATAACTAGATTGTCCTCAAAACAATATGGAGGTAATGTAGACAATTCAAAATCAAGCGATGTAGATGACATGGATGTTTCATATGATTGTGAGTTGATTTATCTACTAACCTTGAGCTGACTTCCTTTAAGAAGCCACTTCATGATGAATGGAAAGAAGCCATCTGCGAAGGAATATGATGCTCTCATCAAAGAATGGGGCGATGGGAAGTTGATGGACTCCATATGAACCAAAGCCCGATCCGAAGGGTATGAAGCGAGAACAAAATGAATACCAGTTATTAGCAGTGCTATTACAAATAGCAGTCTGTCGCTGGTTTTTATTCCATTAATGAAATAAGTTGAAAGCTGTAAAATGCAGCGGTGGAAAGCTTGTTGGAATGGTGGTGACTTATCTACGAGAAGAGATATGATGATTGCGCCTTCGAAAGAAGAATATTACAATGAGGCTCGAAGGCCTTTTTCACGATAAACAAGGGAATGCAAAAACCCTGAACATCCAAAACCTAACCCTAGAAAGTGAAACACAAAAATTCATGTGAGCCCCATTGAGGTAAGTTAATTACATCAACTTCAGAGGTCATATATTTTGCATACGGTATTTGTTTTAGGTGTGTGATAACCCATTGGAAAGGCAATAAATTAGAGGAGATTCATTTTGAGGGATCACTCATGCTTTTAAATATTTTTGAAAAGTTTGATCCCGAAAAACCTTCATTTGAGCCTCAAAATGGCCACGGAAATTAAGCTACTTAAAAATAGTAAAATTGCCAAAATTGTCAGAAGCGTTTTGTCTAGTTGGAAAAGGTTGGTGGCTATCGATATCCATATGGATCAATCCTCCCTCCTTAGTAGCCGATGAATATCCCACATTTAGATTAGGTCCCCCATCGAGTAAATTTCTGTTGAATTTGGTCTTGAGTGAGCCACTTGCCTTGATCACGAGGGATTACCACTGCTTTGTGACTTGTCATCTGAATCCTTTGTTGTCGAGTGCCCGCTTGATATATGTGTCCACAATATGATCATTGGATGCATGTTGTATCTGCGGTCGGGGTTGAGCTATGTTGGTGTGAGTTGTTAACTGCTTAAGGGTGTCAGTAATGGTGGGGAAATAAGGGGTGAAGGAGAATCATGTTGAACGGGTGTAGGCCAAGGAAAGGAGAATGTTGAGCTCAAAAGCATTATCCCCCATGGTCTTGGTGATGGTTTATGGCCCATATCAGAGCGGGATAAGCTTTTGGTGGGGTCCAACGAGGCGCTCGTTTTGTAAATGCAGCCACACTTTGTCGGTAACTTGGAAGTTGTGTGGCACCGATGTTGATCATGGCATTATTTGTACTTGTATTTGGACTTATCGCGGATATCTTGACTTTGTTGGTGGATGTGTTGGATCCGCTCAATGAATTGGGTGGTTTTGTCAGCTTCAGTTGGATCAGTATATGAGTCGGTTGAGGTGACCACCAAGGGAAGTGCAACATCTATGGGACCGATTGGTTGGAATCCCAACCCACGAAGGGCTATGGTAGGTTGAGCTATCACGGGGCGGTTGTAGTTATGCTTGACATAGGGAAAGCTATCATCCCATATGCGATGGTGCTTTGAATTATACATCTGAAGGATATGCTGTCATTTGATTTACAACCTGGGTTTGGCCATCTATTTGGGATGGTAGTGGACTTTAGTGAGCTTGGTGTCAGCGGTGACCCGAGCTCGACCAGAATCTGTTGAGAAATTGACTTTATCGATTTGAGACAATGGTTTTGGGATTCAAAATGTATCCAAAATCATTCAAAGAAGACCTTGGCAGTGGCCTTTGTTGTGATCTCTTCTTGCCGGCAACCATAATCGCGCCATCTTAGAAAAGCGATCAACAACCACAAAAAACACAGCCATTTCCAAACCAACCATCAAGAAACAAGGCCCAACATGTAGTCCATTGAGATGGATTCATGGCTTGTCACGAGTAGGAAGAGGGGTGTACAGGCCCTATTTCTTAGTGGTCGTTTTGGCAATAGCACAGGCAGTGCAAGACTTGCTATCTTGTGGACCTCTTGTCGAAGTTTCGACCAGTAGAAATGTTTCCTTAGCATCACATTATCTTTTCGACGTCGAAGTGTCTTGCGACCCGACTGTAGTGGGCTTCCTAGATCAACCTATCCTCCTCACTTGATGGAACAAATATGGCCCAGACGACACAACAACCCATCTTGAAGATGGAAATTATTGACAACTGCGTTTGCACCCAACATTTGGTAGGTGGTGGCGAGTCAGGTTCTGTCTCGTTGATTTGGGGCCATCAGATGTCTCATGGCTGCGAGACGCACCATGGTAGCGAGTTTCGCGACTGGTGGTATGCTGGGGCAATCAACGACGTGATTAATAGTGCTTCCTGTTTATACTTGATGTTGAGGTGGAATTGCTGCAAGTATGTGTGTGGACCAATTTTGATGGCAGTCGGCTGGGAATTTTCCTGTCGCCATGAACTGCAGTGGCTTATGATCACTGTGGATGATTGTCTCCTTCCCAGAATGTAATGTCTCCACTGGCGGCAGGCTTGCACAGTAGGTGCATTTATTTGTTGTAAGTAGAGGGTACTTACGGACGGTATCTGATAGTGTCTCACAATGATAGGCCACGATTGGTCGTGCTGAGTGAGAATAGCGCCCACAACATAGTCTGAAGATTTGCCTTGATCTCAAAGAGATGTTGCAAGTCTGGTAGTGAAAGTACTGGGGTTGAGCACAAGCGATGCTTCAAATCATCGAACTCTTGTTGTTGCGACTAGCCCCACACAAATTTTCCTCACCACCACTTATGTTTATTTGGCTAGGGCCCATGTAATATGGGAGAATCCCAATACGAACCTGCAGTAGAAAGTAGCGAGGCCCAAGGAGATTTGAAGCTCAGTGAGTGTTGTTGGCACTGGCCAGTCATGGATAACTTGGATCTTGGTTGGATCACATGTACGCCATGCTGATGAATGTTTTAGCCCAAGTAATCGACCATGTACATGCCGAAGGAGCATTTTCCAAGTTGGAGTATTTATAGCTCGTGTTGCCACAGGGTGTGCAGAACCTGCTGAATATGTTGCAAAGTGTTCGTCCCAAGTCTTGTTGTAAACTAGATGTCATCCAGATACACCACTACAAAGTGGTGAATGGTCGCCGGAATATCGTCCATCATCCTCATGAAAGTGGATGGAGCATTTGGTAGTCGGAAACCAAAGGGCATGTCCAACCATTCAAAAGGCCTTCCTTTAGCACTTGAATGTGGTCTTCCATACATCTGTTTGTTCTATCGGGACCTGGTGGTAGCCAAACTTTAGATCAATCTTATTGGAAGTATTTGGCCCCATGAATTGATCAAGGAGGTCGTTGATTCAGGGGTGGGTACCTATTTCTGACTGTGATTTTATTCAGAGCCCGGTAATCCATATACAAAGTCGCCATGTTCCATCTTCTTCTGTACCAGCATGGTTGGGCTCCCGCAAGGCTGATGAGATGGGATGGATGTACTTGCCTTATTGGAGTAGTTCTTGAATCTGTTGCTTCATCTCCTGATTCTCTAACAAAGAACGGTGGTAGACTATCCCGGTAGGCAGCGGTGCGTCCGGAGGGTTAGATCGATGGGGTGCTTGACCTAGCAGTGCAAGGTACACTTGTAGGTGAGGAGAAAGATATCTGAGTATTCTTCCGACCTTATCTACTTGCTTCTGCTGTGTGGAGAGGTCGACCGCAAAAGGCCCTGAATGTGGTTGTGATATTTGATTATTTTTGAGAGTGATCACGAAGTAGATAAAACTTCCCCGTTTGAAGATGACCTTCCTACATTGCTTAGTAGAGATCAAAGGAAATAGCACTAGTTGGGGACTACCTCGGGTATGCTGTACAATTTCTTATTCAAAGTAATAATAACACTACAGGCCTAGACTCATATGCAGCATGACGTTTCCACAAATAAAGGGTTGTATTGAAATAACATCACAAACTTCAATGGGAGCAACATCACATAATACCTCGTCTTTGAGAAAGGGGCGTGCTTATACAACAATCATCACAGTTGGTTGACGCGGAGATCGCTTCCTTGGCAGAGCCATCCAATGGTGTTGAGGGTTGTGGGTGCGAAGAGTTACACAGGCAACCAGCAGTGACCTCTACTGAGATGAGGTTCTCTTGGCTACGACTATCAACGATCAAGTGCAGTGGAGTGCCTTTCACTCACATCTATAATGGAAGAGGCGCTCTCCTTCTTCTGGCTCGTCCTGGTTCACTAGGCTGGAGCTTGGTGGTAGCAATAGTGGCACTGGGTTCCACGTCAATGATTTGTCTTCCATTTTTATTCTGAAACAAAGTTAGAATCCACATCTGATTCAGAGGCTTTCACTTTGGCCACCGGTAACTGCTTTGAGCGGTAGTCAACAGTGTTATGCCAAAGGGCTCTTATGGAAGTCGCACCACTTCCCGATATCTTTCTTTGTCTTTTTCATATTTCCTTTTTTGCTTGTGGCTTGGAATGGTTGTCCTGATACTGTCCATCTTTGCTCTGTCCTTGTTCTGTGGATTTGGGCCGCTCTTTCCAGATTTTTTGTTGTGAGGGTTCCCAGGCTAAAATTGTCGCGTCTTTTGTTTTCGCTTCTGCTCGATTTTGACGGCTATCGGTAGGCCGCGCTAGGTGAGATGTCCAGAAATTCAATTTCTGTCTGGCTGTATATATGCAAAGCACCGCGATATGCCCGAGAACTAGATGTCGCTCTGAATATTTGATACCTAGCTTGGTGCTGGGTATGGAGAATATTTGTGAAATCTTTCACTACTTGGTCTCTTTCTTACAGCAGTGTATTGGTATACAGGTCATCATAACTTCCGACAAATTGTATTGTTTGTTAATAGCATCACTGAAGGATTCATTCATAACTTCCGACAAGGTAGTATTGTTTGTTAATAGCATCACTGAAGGATTCCCATGTGGTCATGACTGAAAATAATGTGGTTTCCTCTGTTTCATTTTGCTCACAGAAAGTTTCGCACCAAGCTTTGACATGGGGAACGACTTTGAGGAGCGAAAAAGTATTTTTTTCTCTATTCAAAAAGTTATGGACATAAAAATACCCTTCTAGTAGATTCAACCACTTGTCTACAGCCTTTGCATCTATCTGACTTTCAAATATAGGAATATCAAAGTTTATTTTTACCTTGAAGGGGGTAGCTCCTCCGTCCTAAGAAGATGTGTCACATGTTGGTAGTCATCGAAGGATTTGCGCGAAACTATTCATCATCTCGTTCCTCTGTTGCATGATGGCTTACTCAATCAATAGTTTGAAAGGATCTCTTGTCCCCTCATATTTCTTTTCTCCTGCCATGAGAGATCACTTGGGCGTGTGAGAGCTTCTGTCCTTTAGAGAAACAATCTCGAGACCCAACTCTTTGTACTCCACCCTCGTTGGGGACATGCATTAAGACGACAAGGAGCAGACTGCTCTGATACCAGTGATCTGAATTTTATGAGTAGAAGGAAATGAATACAGATTATTAACATGTGCTTAAAAAAAAATAACAGAGATATAGTAAAACTGGTTTTCTATTCAATAACGAAATAAGTTGAAACTGTAAAATGCAGCGGAAACAAGCTTGCTGGAATGGTGGCGGCTTATCTCTGAGAAGAGATGTGACGGTTGCGCGCCTTCACAAGAAGAAGATTAAAATGAGGCTCTGAAGGCCTTTTTACAATAAACAAGAATGCCAAATACCCTAGACATCCAAAAACCTAACCCTAGGAGATGAAGCACCAAAAGTCATGTGGGCCCCCTTTGGGTAAGTTATTACATCAACTTCCCGGGGTCGTAACTTTTGCATACGATCTTCGTTTTAGGCGTGTGATAGCTCGTTGAAAAGGTATCATCGAGGAGATTCATTTTTGGGGATCAATAATGCTTTTTCTTGTCTTTTATAAGTTCTATCCTGAAAAACCTTCATTTAGTCCCTCAAAATGGCCCCGAAAGTTAAAACTGCTAAAAATAGTAAATTGCCAAAATTGTCAAAAAATTGTTTTGAGCCAGTTGGAAAAGGTGGGTGGCCACTGATATCCATATAGATCAATCCTCCCTCCTTAGGAAGCAATGGTATCCATTGCATTGAGGTCCCCCATCAAATGAGGAAATTTCTGCTGAAGTTGGCCCCAGGTGAGCCACTTGCCTTGGTGCAGGAAATGCCCTGCTTTGATGACTCAATAAAGTTGGATCATTTGTTGTCGAGTGCCCTTAATCTGTGTTTCCACAATCTAATCATTAGATGCATGTTGTATGAAGTCAAGGTTGATCTTTGTTGGTATCAGTTGTTCTGCTACTTCTGAAGTGTCCAATAATGGTGGGAAATAAGGGCGAAGG